>CANNZV010002867.1:0-107295 GCA_947561585.1 Caprella mutica
AATTCTTAACAATTTTATCATAAGAGGTGTATTTTTTTACAAAATAGAATATAATTTAACTCTCTTTTTTTTGACGACAAATAATAAAATATCGAATTTCCAATTAAGATAAATCTCCCCGTGATACATATTGCCGTGTTTAGATTATTTTCACCAATCTATCGCTACACTCCTGGGAACCAAACAAATAGAGCGTGTGGACGATACAGCCCCAGTTTTTCAATTAGAGATAAGACCCCCACAGGAAGCAGTAATGGTGAACACCAAAATGGAAAATGCACCCTGGTGAAAATGGCTAGCTTTTTTGCTTGTATTTTATTTTGAGCGAAAAGGAATAATGTGTTTTTCTATGGGAATGATATTTAATAGTGCATTTTTTTCTAATATTTTGAGCATTTTCTTTTTTATAAAATTAATGAATTTAAGGTATCCTTATTTTGAAATTAGCCATTTAATGGGATATTCAAATAATTTTATCAATCAAATTTTTCTATTTTCGTAATCAATATAATATTTATACAGTTCGATATTCAATTAATAACTATATTGGAAATATTTAACAACAGTTATATGACCGGTAATGTTTTGTAAAATAATTAATGAATTTATAACTAGGGAAAGTTACGAATTATCGGTCAGTACTACATCTTCGTACATATAAGAAAAATAATATAAAATGATTATTATTGCACAGTGCTATCTAATAATAATAATTTTTATATTGATATTTTCTTATATGTCCGAAGATGTAGCACTGACCGATAATTCGGAACTTACCCGATTGGAAACAAGTAAATTTACAAGAAAGATAGCAATTGAAAATATAAATGTAACAACTAAATTAATAGGTAACTATGAATTATATTTAAACTATGAGCAATGTTATAATGTAGATTTGAATACTTTGCAATATGCATTTGAATATAGTCAAGATATATGCCAAAAGAAACAGAACTATTAAATTTGAAATGATGATGTAGTGGCCGGTATAGCCTAAAATTAATCAGGATATTTACCTCTACATTATTCTTTAGAAAATTTGAATTTAAAATCTGACATGGGATGTTTCAAATTGTCGGGTCAATTGTTTAAAAAAAATGAATGGTCCTTCCCAGGCAGCAAGGATTTAATCCTGGGATATTAAGGGAATATCCCAGGAGTAAATCCTTCTTCCCAGGGTTATTCTCATAATATCCCAGGAATAATGCTTGCACACCTGGGTTTAAACAATAAAATCTATTACTAAATATGGGTGCATCGACTTACTTAAATTCATGAATAAAATATTAATTCACAAGTAAAAACTTCCATTCAAATATCTTTTAACATTCAGAGTATAATTCTTAAAATATTTTTTTAAATAATTCTCAATGGCTGGAGCGGCGAGTAAAAATATTAAAAGAACTATTATGGATAATATAAAAAGGAGTACTATTAAAATATTGAGCTTTTGAATATAATATAATAAATAGATCATAATCTAAAATATCAAATTAATTAAAATTTCATTTTGTTTTCATTACTTGCTTTAAAATTCACTTGTGTTTTCATTACTTGCTTTAAACTTCACTTGTGTTTTCATTACTTGATTTAAAATTCACTTGTGTTTTCATTAATTGCTTTAAACTTAACTTGTATTTTCATTACTTGCTTTAAACTTCACTTGTGTTTTCATTACTTGCTTTAAACTTCACTTGTGTTTTCATTACTTGCTTTAAACTTCACTTGTGTTTTCATTACTTGCTTTAAACTTCACTTGTGTTTTCATTACTTGCTATAAACTTCACTCGTGTTTTCATTACTTGCTTTAAACTTCACTTGTATTTTCATTACTTGATTTAAACTTCACTTGTGTTTTCATTTCTTGCTTTAAACTTCACTTGTGTTTTCATTACTTGCTTTAAACTTCACTTGTGTTTTCATTACTTGCTTTTAATTTCACTTGTGTTTTCTTTACTTGATTTAAACTTCACTTGTGTATTCATTACTTGATTTAAACTTCACTTGTATTTTCATTTCTTGCTTTACACTTCACTTGTGTTTTCATTACTAGCTTCAACCATTACTTATGTTTTCATTTCTTGCTTTAAACTTCACTTGTGTTTTCATTACTTGCTTCAACCATTACTTATGTTTTCATTTCTTGCTTTAAACTTCACTTGTGTTTTCATTACTTGCTTTAAACTTCACTCGTGTTTTCATTACTTGATTTAAACTTCACTTGTACTTTCATTTCTTGCTTTAAACTTCACTCGTGTTTTCATTACTTGATTTAAACTTCACTTGTGTATTCATTACTTGCTTTAAACTTCACTTGTGTTTTCATTACTTGATTTAAACTTCACTTGTATTTTCATTATTTGCTTTAAACTTCACTTGTGTTTTCATTACTTGATTTAAACTTCACTTGTATTTTCATTACTTGATTTAAACTTCACTTGTGTTTTCATTTCTTGCTTTAAACTTCACTTGTGTTTTCATTACTTGCTTTAAACTTCACTTGTGTTTTCATTACTTGCTTTTAATTTCACTTGTGTTTTCTTTACTTGATTTAAACTTCACTTGTGTATTCATTACTTGATTTAAACTTCACTTGTATTTTCATTTCTTGCTTTAAACTTCACTTGTGTTTTCATTACTTGCTTCAACCATTACTTATGTTTTCATTTCTTGCTTTAAACTTCACTTGTGTTCTCATTACTTGCTTTAAACTTCACTCGTGTTTTCATTACTTGATTCAAACTTCACTTGTACTTTCATTTCTTGCTTTAAACTTCACTCGTGTTCTCATTACTTGATTTAAACTTCACTTGTGTTTTCATTACTTGCTTTAAACTTCACTTGTGTTTTCATTACTTGATTTAAACTTCACTTGTATTTTCATTATTTGCTTTAAACTTCACTTGTGTTTTCATTACTTAATTTAAACTTCACTTGTATTTTCATTACTTGATTTAAACTTCACTTGTGTTTTCATTACTTGATTTAAACTTCTCTTGTGTTTTCATTACTTGATTTAAACTTCACTTGTGTTTTCATTACTTGATTTAAACTTCACTTGTGTTTTCATTACTTGATTTAAACTTCACTTGTGTTTTCATTACTTGATTTAAACTTCACTTGTGTTTTCATTACTTGCTTTTAACTTCACTTGTGTTTTCTTTACTTGCTTTAAACTTCACTTGTGTTTTCATTACTTGCTTTAAACTTCACTTGTGTTTTCATTACTTGCTTTTAACTTCACTTGTGTTTTCATTACTTGCTTTAAACTTCACTTGTGTTTTCATTACTTGCTTTAAACTTCACTTGTGTTTTCATTACTTGCTTTAAACTTCACTTGTGTTTTCATTACTTGCTATAAACTTCACTCGTGTTTTCATTACTTGCTTTAAACTTCACTTGTGTTTTCATTACTTGATTTAAATTTCACTTGTGTTTTCATTACTTGCTTTAAACTTCACTTGTGTTTTCATTACTTGCTTTAAACTTCACTCGTGTTTTCATTACTTGATTTAAACTTCACTTGTGTTTTCATTACTTGATTTAAACTTCACTTGTGTTTTCATTACTTGCTTTAAACTTCACTTGTATTTTCATTACTTGCTTTAAACTTCACTTGTGTTTTCATTTCTTGCTTTAAACTTCACTTGTGTTTTCATTACTTGCTTTAAACTTAACTTGTATTTTCATTACTTGCTTTAAACTTCACTTGTGTTTTCATTACTTGCTTTAAACTTCACATGTGTTTTCATCACTTGCTTTAAACTTCACTTGTGTTTTCATTACTTGATTTAAACTTCACTTGTGTTTTCATTACTTGATTTAAACTTCACTTGTATTTCCATTACTTGCTTTAAACTTCACTTGTATTTTCATTACTTGCTTTAAAGTTCACTTGTGTTTTCATTACTTGCTTTAAACTTCACTTGTATTTTTATTACTTGCTTTAAACTTCACTTGTGTTTTCATTACTTGCTTTTAATTTCACTTGTGTTTTCATTACTTGATTTAAACTTTACTTGTGTTTTCATTACTTGATTTGAACTTCACTTGTGTTTTCATTACTTGCTTTAAACTTCACTTGTGTTTTCATTACTTGCTTTAAACTTCACTTGTGTTTTCAATACTTGATTTAAACTTCACTTGTATTTCCATTACTTGCTTTAAACTTCACTTGTGTTTTCAATACTTGATTCAAACTTCACTTGTGTTTTCATTACTTGCTTTAAACTTCACTTGTGTTTTCATTACTTGCTTTTAATTTCACTTGTGTTTTCATTACTTGATTTAAACTTTACTTGTGTTTTCATTACTTGATTTGAACTTCACTTGTGTTTTCATTACTTGCTTTAAACTTCATTTGTGTTTTCATTTCTTGCTTTAAACTTCACTTGTGTTTTCATTACTTGCTTTAAACTTCATTTGTTTCATTTCTTGCTTTAAACTTCACTTGTGTTTTCATTACTTGCTTTAAACTTCACTTGTGTTTTCATTACTTGCTTTTAATTTCACTTGTGTTTTCATTGCTTGATTTAAACTTTACTTGTGTTTTCATTACTTGCTTTAGACTTCACTTGTGTTTTCATTACTTGATTTAAACTTTAGTTGTGTTTTCATTACTTCATTTAAACTTTAGTTGTGTTTTCATTACTTGCTTTAAACTTCACTTGTGTTTTCATTACTTGCTTTAAACTTCACTTGTGTTTTCATTACTTGCTTTTAAATTCACTTGTGTTTTCATTGCTTGATTTAAACTTTACTTGTGTTTTCATTACTTCATTTAAACTTTAGTTGTGTTTTCATTACTTGATTTAAACTTTAGTTGTGTTTTCATTACTTCATTTAAACTTCACTTGTGTTTCCATTACTTGCTTCAACCATTACTTGTGTTTTCATTACTTGATTTAAACTTTACTTTTGTTTTCATTACTTGCTTCAACCATTACTTGTGTTTTCATTACTTGATTTAAACTTTACTTGTGTTTTCATTACTTGATTTAAACTTTAGTTGTGTTTTCATTACTTGATTTAAACTTTAGTTGTGTTTTCATTACTTCATTTAAACTTTAGTTGTGTTTTCATTACTTGATTTAAACTTTAGTTGTGTTTTCATTACTTGATTTAAACTTCACATGTGTTTTCATTACTTGCTTTAAACTTCACTTGTGTTTTCATTACTTGCTTCAACCATTACTTGTGTTTTCATTACTTGTTTTAAACTTTAGTTGAGTTTTCATTACTTGCTTCAGATATGCAGACATTAATCATTGCTGTCGTCAGATCTCTGTAGAAATATGCTCGTCTAACTGGAATTAATTTTATGTTTGTCTCTATTACAGTTAAACAAAATAGTAATGACCAAATTTATACTACACAAATGGTGGGAAAAACTAACAGGCAACTTTAGATGATTATTGCAAAATGAAGTTATGAATCCGTATACCATAATTGTAATATAGTTATTGCCATATTTGATATACAATTCAAATCAGATTAATTAATACTAACATTATAGTTTTGTGGTATAATCTTTAAAACAATATTAATATTTTTTATCATTTTAATCAAGGAATTAGTATCAATGTGTACTTAATTATTACTTAAAAAATAGACTAACATTTGGTGTTAAAATTCATATCCTTTAATATAACACATTTAATTAAGCTAGAGCATGATAGGGAAGTTGCAGTAAAATAATGCATGTAAATATTATACCATATCGTTCAAATGACAAGCATTACATCTATAACTTCCAATTTCTTTAAATAATGGACCATTAAGCGAATATTATATAATGACATACAATCATAATTATATTATCAGAAGTTATTTAAACTCAGCGTTGAAATAATTAATAATTAAATAACCTCCTGTTGAGTTTGAATCTTTTCAATCAAATCATAATTATAAAACAACTAGTGTACTTGCCCGGTAAAAATAACTGGTATTCAATAGTAATTCATTATCTGTTATTAGGTTCTTTCAGATAACTCAATTAAAATTTATTTTTCTGCATAAACTGATTCCTTATTTTATAGATAAAATACATTCAAAAATTTAATAGAAACAGGGGAATTAAAATATCAAGTCAATATATTCCCGTGCGTATCATAGTTACATTCTTCATGCATAATACCCGTCGAGTAAGTGCGGACACCAAATAAATAAATAAATAAATAAACACACTAGGGAAATTATTAGTATAGGAGATTCCTTCTTCAAAAGCAACTTCTCACAGTAATAGCGTAAGATGTTCTATGAAATTAAATGAAAAAAAAAGACTCCGCAAAATAGGAAAGTTTCAGGGGACCATTAACTTGCATATGATGGATGCCATCCTGTGACACTGGATTTGCATGCTACATTTCAATGCTTCTATATGTGAACATGTCGCTCTATATTACCTTAGTCATGATATTTATGGAGCTAATTATATGGTACGTAATTTATCTGCTTTTCTTAGACACTGGAACTATACCTAGCAGTCTATTTGACTGTTTTTTACTTTTCAAAAATTTGTATCTCATGAATTATTAATAATAGAAGATACATGCTTTTTTATTTTTAATATACGGGTTTTATTTTATTTGGTATATATGATACCTGGAGGTATCATATATACCAAATAATTTTGGTATTGGATTTAAAAAAAAAATTGAAATTTTTTCAAAAATATAAAGTAGTCAATTTGACTGTTGGAGGTTAGAGTGTTAAGCTATAGGAATATCGCCATCTTACAATGCACTTCATAAATATCGTTAAATAGGCAATATCCTATAATAAAACTTCATAAATATCGTTAAATAGGCAATGTCCTATAATAAAGTACCGATTGAGATAATGGCTGCTTCTTATCTCTGTATGAATTAAACTGCTGATAAGAAATTGAATTGGTTTCATGGCGTAAAAAGATAATCCCATGTGTTCTTTTTTCCGGCGGTGCTGACGCGATCGCATGAGACCCCCCGGGGTGAGGTGGTGGTTACAGAGCGGAAGTGGGGGGAAGTGGTATGTCTGTGCATATCATTTGGGTGTCTTGACTTCCCTTAATTGGGGTGTGGAGGAGTTAATGGGGATGATAATGTATAGTTATGATATTCTAATTAGGTTTCAGTGACTCTGTTTCATTGGGTGTTACAGTGTCAGTTAACTATTTACCGCTTTTTATTTATTGCCATTTAACTTTGCGGTTAATGTAAATAAGGTAATTGCGGTAAAATGGTTAGAGCGATGATTATTAACTAATAAGGATCAGTTTTTATGGTAGATAATTATCTTTAATTGTACTCATTTATGTGAAACTTTATTGTATCATATGAATTTATGAAGCGGAGGAAAATAATATCGTTAAATTAGGGAAACTGAAGAAGAGATAGAAGTAGTATTTGAACTTTTTTAGTATGGATCCATATGAACAAACGGGCTTTTTAACGATTGCAATAACAATCAATAAAATTGATCTGTTCTTTCCACGAATTAAAAAATACAACAACCGATCTTGGTAAAAAATAAACTTCTTACTTGTCATTATAGCATTAGGAAACTAGGTCACAATAACCGGCTTGAACATACGAGGTTCGTTCGTATTAGGCGGCTTGGTCATATCAAAAAAAATATCGAAGGAATGATAGCATTCAATTCTTTTGAGTTACATGATTATCACGATATTTAGTTTCTTTTATTCGATATACAGTATTTACTATGGTCTATCACAAAGTAGAATACTAATAAAACACGCTATAGATAGGTGAGCATATATCAATAATAATATAGATACTATCTAGCCTCTAGATCATTGTATAACGATATACCCACCACATCAATTTTGAAAGCCTTTCAATCAAGTTTATTGAACTTCAATTACTTTTACTTATCTATGGAAAAATATCCAGTGTATCTAAATACCACAATTCTTTGCTTCTTATCGCCTTTATCGAACATATCGTTATCTTAGAGGATGTAATTACGTCACTAATGCCATGTTTCAAGGCAAGGAATAGCCGCTAGGACGCTCTGTTCATGGGGCAAAATGTTTGTGGCTAGTAGTGTGAACGCTTTGTTTAGCATGATTCCATTGCTAATATTCTAGCAAACTGTTTAACAACTGCGGCATCTATTGTAACATTTATGAAATAACATACAAAAATTGTGAACTATGTTGTGGACTGGTAGAATGTTTTGTTATAACTACTTATATAGAGGTTGAACCTTTAAAATAGAAATTGATATGTTTATTGTGTTTTTATTTATCATGTGTAGTGGAATATATTTCAAAGTTGGTTAAAATTGTTCAATTAATATTGTTTATGTAATATACTAATGAATTCCAAAGTGAATTACAAGAAATATTTAAAAATTTTGCAAACTTCAATTCTATTGAATAAAACTGATGTGCAAAGAAACTGTGAATAACCAATCTAGTTATTTTTTTTTCATTTTGGATTAAAGTTGCATTAGCTTCAAAATATTTAAACATGGACTTAATTTGCTTGTATAAAATATAAAATTATTTAAAATTATGTAAACTAGAGTCAAACATTATTTTGTCACTTTTGTCTAAATTCAGTACCTACAGCAATAACAATTATTTCTTGCGTTTCGGCTAGGAAAGACTATCATATTGAAATATGTTTCAATCATTAATTGAAATTTGGCATCTTTATTATTTTTTAACTTGTTTTTCACAAGACCTTACCAAAGCATTTTCACAAGACCTTACCAACTATCAGTATAGTAATATTCGGGAAATATGAATTCAAATAATTATTAAGTGGTCAATATGAATGAATTACTTTAGTGAAATTATACTCCAAAGATCCAATATTATCATCTATCTTCTTATAATAATTAAATGAATGCAACAATGCTGTTCAATCGCCACATTTTCTTTCTATCCTATGAAAATGTTTATCGAATTAAAATACATCTATAGCAAAAGTGCATCTTGTTATCCAGAACTGGCAATTTATATTGAATATGCATAAAATTAGTTAGCAAAGTTATAGCTATCTTTATTATTGTTAATTCAGAAAATAGCTGCGTTACTGTGGCGATAAACTTTGAAAACCTCATCGAAAAAATTTCAATCATTTTTTGTGATTGAATTGGAAATTATGGTGGAATCAACGAAGATCATAGAGGGTATACCCTACCTAAATCATCCAAGTCCACACCATAGCTTAATATATGAAATTTACCCTGACCAGAAAACTTGACCACGGAAAATTCGTCAACGGAAATTCGTATACGGAAAATTCATCCCAGCAAAATTCGTCCACTGAAAACTCGTCCATTCGACGCAAAATAATTAATTAAATGTTTTATATCTACATTGTTGTATCTACAATTTTCATCATAGAAGTTGAAACACCATGTATTGATGATAATTAGAAAATCAAGGTCATTTTAAATATAAACAATCAATAAGCAATCACTAAATATGTAAAAGATTAAGTTAGTTTACTACAAATGGAGTAAGGTCGCCCATTTCTTAGCACCGAACGTATAATGATATTCTCACACGTGCATTTCTACAGCAGAATAGGTTTTAGTTGGAAGACAGTTTGAAGTTATCTCAATAAGGACTCATCAACGTCAAGACCTATCACATTGAATCTAATTCTATTTCTCGCTATTGTTATTTCATTGCATCGAATAGCAGCCATTAGGTGTTTATAAACGTCACTTTTCACACTAAAGAGACGCGGTAAGTACCCCGGGTAATGCTCTAATGATGACTATTATTGCACCTCGGAATTGGGAGGATATTGAACAAAATTAGTTCTGTACTGTTAGCGTTCTGTACTGTTAGAGTTCTGTACTGTTAGAGTTCTGTTCTGTTAGAGTTCTGTACTGTCAGAGTTCTGTACTGTCAGAGTTCTGTACTGTAAGAGTTCTGTACTGTAAGAGTTCTGTACTGTTAGAGTTCTGTACTCTTCTGTAGTGCATTATTTAATGACTCTGTACGAAAGGTTAAAGTTGAAGCAATAATGTTATATGCGGTTGTCTGTATAATGGTACCTATCTCTAATGTAAGGATGTAATTAATTAATGAAAGTTAAATTGAACGAAATTTAACCCATCACTACCTGGTGTATCGTATGTCGTATAAATAAAAGAGTTCTATTAATTAATGATGAAATTATTTACACATGTTCTCTCTGGTAACTAATCCATTTGCCGTGTGTCCACATAATTTAAGGTAACTTTATTTCAAGACATGGTTTGTCTTTCTAATTCACGTACTTCTCCTGATGATGAATTGGAATATCAATTTGTAGGTTTTAGTTAAATATAATACTTTAAACGCTCAGTTTATAAAGCAGTTTAAACCTTTTCCCACATTAATTAAAATAATAAAAAAAGAAGCCAGATACAAAACATGGGAATATGTTTTACAACTTCTTTCAAAAAAAACATCATTTCTAGTTAATAAATTGCACAATGAAGTGTTCAAATAATTGCTACTAAAATCAAATTGTAAAAAATAAATATTAGAACAGGTGAAAATTGAAAAATGCTAAAACTAAAGAGGAAATATAGTATTTTGAAATGGACTCTGTTATTTTAAATATTGTCTTCTATTATAATGAAATGACATTAATTTTCAAATTAATATAAAAAGTTACTTAATATTTTATTACTATCATTATTACCTTTGAATATTGAGGTATGATTTAAAATGTAAAATAAAAGTAAAATATAATAAAATATAAAACCACATTGTTAAAATATATATCTGTTTTCTTTTATTTAAGAAGGTGTTTATATATGGTTTCACTTTTAATGGTTATATTTTTCAAATAATTATATGATATTATATCTAGAGGAAACCGCATTCTTTGCAAAATAAGTATGGTTCAAACAGTTTGCAGTGAAGTGCATGGTGCAAGAAGACTGCAGTGAAGTGCATGGTCCAAGAAGACTGCAGTGTGGTGCATGGTGCAAGCAGACTGCAGTGTGGTGCATGGTGCTGGCAGACTGCAGTGTGGTTTATGGTTCAAGCAGTTTGCAGTGAAGTGCATGGTCCAAGAAGACTGCAGTGTGGTTTATGGTGCAAGCAGACTGCAGTGTGGTTTATGGTGCAAGCAGACTGCAGTGTGGTGCATGGTGCTGGCAGACTGCAGTGTGGTTTATGGTTCAAGCAGTTTGCAGTGAAGTGCATGGTCCAAGAAGACTGCAGTGTGGTTTATGGTGCAAGCAGACTGCAGTGTGGTTTATGGTGCAAGCAGACTGCAGTGTGGTGCATGGTGCAGGCAGACTGCAGTGTGGTTTATGGTGCAAGCAGACTGCAATGTGGTTTATGGTGCAAGCAGACTGCAGTGTGGTGCATGGTGCTGGCAGACTGCAGTGTGGTTTATGGTGCAAGCAGACTGCAGTGTGGTGCATGGTGCTGGCAGACTGCAGTGTGGTTTATGGTGAGAGCAGACTGCAGTGTGGTTTATGGTGCAAGCAGACTGCAGTGTGGTGCATGGTGCAGGCAGACTGCAGTGTGGTTTATGGTGCAAGCAGACTGCAGTGTGGTGCATGGTGCAGGCAGACTGCAGTGTGGTTTATGGTGCAAGCAGACTGCAGTGTGGTGCATGGTGCAAGCAGACTGCAGTGTGGTTTATGGTGCAAGCAGACTGCAGTGTGGTGCATGGTGCAAGCAGACTGCAGTGTGGTGCATGGTGCAAGCAGTCTGCAGTGTGGTGCATGGTGCAGGCAGTCTGCAGTGTGGTTTATGGTGCAAGCAGACTGCAGTGTGGTGTATGGTTCAAGCAGACTGCAGTGTGGTGCATGGTGCAAGCAGACTGCAGTGTGGTGCATGGTGCAAGCAGACTGCAGTGTGGTGCATGGTGCAAGCAGACTGCAGTGTGGTTTATGGTGCAAGCAGACTGCAGTGTGGTGCATGGTGCAAGCAGACTGCAGTGTGGTGCATGGTGCAAGCAGACTGCAGTGTGGTGCATGGTGCAAGCAGACTGCAGTGTGGTTTATGGTGCAAGCAGACTGCAGTGTGGTGCATGGTGCAAGCAGTCTGCATTGTGGTGCATGGTGCAAGCAGACTGCATTGTGGTGCATGGTGCAAGCAGACTGCAGTGTGGTGCATGGTGCAAGCAGACTGCAGTGTGGTGCATGGTGCAAGCAGACTGCAGTGTGGTGCATGGTGCAAGCAGTCTGCAGTGTGGTGCATGGTGCAAGCAGACTGCATTGTGGTGCATGGTGCAAGCAGACTGCAGTGTGGTGCATGGTGCAAGCAGACTGTAGTGTGGTGCATGGTGCAAGCAGACTGACTGCGCAGAGACGGTAATTGCATATTGTATATTATCACCATTCACATCTTATTTATCGGTGCTACTTCCTTTTGATTATGCGCATTTTCAGTCAATTTGCAGTAATTCATCTTGTTGGCAGCTAATTAGTTTGGTTTTGGTTGAGTGTGCAAAGGGAGGGAGAGACTTACTCACAACTATCTACTCCTTCGGGATCTTTACTTCCGCTCTGTCAAATGTAACGTACTTAAGGGGACGTTCATATAGGGTAAAGGAACAATTGCCATTAACTAATTAAGTATTCAATAAAGAATTAAATAGGGTATAAATAAAATTGAATGAAGGTATGACAATTCGTTTGGAGAGAACAGTGAGAAAATAAAATAGTTAGTTTAAATGTTAAATTAAATATTTAATGTTCTCTCCACGATGAATAAGTTTTAATGATCATATTTTAATACGATTTTTTAATGATAACCTATTGTAATCTTCATCAGGTATATAATTAGCCATTTTGTAATTATTGTGTTACCGTATGTTTATTATTATAAACTCTTATTTTGTTTTGCTATTTAGATCACGTACAGACAGCGTGAAAATTATATGTGATTAAATTGTCTACTTGATATGAAAATAATTATCCATTATTTATTATACATATCTTATGTAAATAACACACAAATTGTTTTTAATAGCTTATATATAACTTAATATTATATTGCACTTAGCACATGTGATGTTTGAGTTATAAACAATATTTTAAAAGGTACAATAAAAATGAAAATAGTTTATAAACTTTAAAAGATAGTATTCATTTACCTACAAACCTCTGTAAAATTTGTTTTCTTTATACATGTTATGTATTACAATAAATAGTATCTTTGTATACAAAACACACCAAAGCAAACTAATAACTAATTACAATAATTATTGTTAATTGAAAAATGAATAAATCATCCTGTTTTAAAATACCTTATTTGGTTTAATTACTTATTATAATTTTTTATGATATATTACATGTCTTTAAATAAAAAAACATTAATTGTATATATTCGTACATGAATTAAAAGTATTTGTGCTTCAAAAAACTCAACTTTTAGATGTAAATTTTTTTGATATATTATTTTATCATTTAGTTACTTTTGTATCATTTAGTAATTTTTGTATCATTTAGTAATTTTTTTATTTTTTTTCTAATTTTTGTATCATTCAGTAATTTTTGTATCATTTAGTAATTTTTGTTTCATTTAGTAATTTTTGTTTCATTTAGTAATTTTTGTATCATTTAGTAATTTTTGTATCATTTAGTAATTTTTGTATCATTTAGTTATTTTCGTATCAGTTAGTTATTTTTGTATCATTTAGTAATTTTTGTATCATTCAGTAATTTTTGTTTCATTTAGTAATTTTTGTATCATTTAGTAATTTTTGTATCATTTAGTAATTTTTGTATCATTTAGTTATTTTCGTATCAGTTAGTTATTTTTGTTTCATTTAGTAATTTTTGTTTCATTTAGTAATTTTTGTATCATTTAGTAATTTTTGTATCATTTAGTTATTTTCGTATCAGTTAGTTATTTTTGTTTCATTTAGTAATTTTTGTATCATTTAGTAATTTTTGTATCATTTAGTAATTTTTGTATCATTTAGTAATTTTTGTATCATTTAGTTATTTGTGTATCATTTAGTAATTTTTGTATACTATAGATTACTATACTTTTCTTTTTAGATAATTAACTAATTGAAAAATTATTAACAATCTAATTCACAAGTATTTTAAAACTTGGTAAATATTCAGACAGTATTCAAATCTTTCTTTTATACTGTATATGTACCTATCCATTGCAACTTACCTGTACCGCTCTATTTGATGATAATTAAAAAGAAATCTTTGATGCTATAAATGCGGGTAAACTAAAAAAAGCACACTTGAAAAACTAAAACCAAAGGTAGCTTTTACTGTATCGACTACTAACAACCAGAAAATTGAATCAGCTTTGATTTTAACATTGTATTATCATCCAATAACTACTTAATAACTAAAATAAATCCAATAACTAGTAAGATAGTAAATGATACGGCATATGTGTTATTTTCTGTGACATGGTATACAGGGTGTTCCAGAAACATAGGACCTAATTCAAGTCCTAATTCTATACATCCCATTGTGAAGAACAATGTTCCATCCCTTGAAAAACTGTAATGACCAATATCATATTATAGCTTATGTGACAGAACTTTTCATTATTTCGTATATTCATTTTTTTGGCGTAATTTATTTCACATAGTGTCTGCCTGGGTTAATTAAATTTTTCATTTCTGAAGAAATATTTGGTAATTTTTCATCTCTTTGCTAATTTTTTTATCTCATTGCTTTTCTAAAGAAGTCGTCAATTGTTCCAATAAAGTTCAAATTAGAGATTACTTGATAGAATCTGAATCTCTCAGTGGTAGAGCAATTTCCCATCAGATAAGGCACTGAGGCAGTGCCTAAATTGTGTCATTTTAGATTTAAATAGGTATTTTTAAAATAGGTTACATGTATCAAAGGCATTCAGGTAGACTAGTCATTTAAAATAATTTGTCATTTTTAAAATCTTTGTAAACGAGAAAATTTTGAAATTAATTTCTATAATAATTAGTTAATAGATTCACCTTGTTAGCTACGTACTTCTTGTGCTCATAACAGTTATAGAATGTAAAGTTTTCTTCGGGTGAATGAGTAGCCACCCTAAAGGCCTTGTTACACGGTGCGAGTAAACGTGCGAGTTGGCCCAGCGAGTTACTGTAGTGCAAGCTCACACAGTGTGACCACATCAGTCGAGTAACTGTCATGGAAATTCAATGCTATGAACATTGAGCTACTGACATGCGAGTACAGTGGGACAGCTACTGTCACTACAGTAACTCGGACTGTGTAACAAGGCCTTTGAGCTTTAGTAGATTACTTAGGTCTACTATAGAATATCGCTAGCAATCCTATTTATATTTAGGATTAATATTTGTTGCCGTTCTAAACATTATTTAATAATTAACTTTAAAATTAAATGGACCAATTGTAAACCAATTTCTAAGTAATTGTCATCATTATGAATGAATTTATTGTGCTTGAATATGTACTTATATTGGCATTCATTAATTCCAGGCAATCTCTCCAGTATTCATGGAAATACACTTTACTTGATCCACTAAGGATTTTTTCACTGAGTGTATCCCTCGACCGATACTTCGGTGCATGCATCCCAGTACCAGAGTGATAACTTGAGTATATATAATGATTATATTTCTCTTGTATAGAAGAAACTGCAAAGTTTTTTTTTATAATTTAGAATAATTTTATTTAGGTTCAAATTATTCTAGAATCTTTCAGGGAAAAAAACATATATCGTAATAAAATAAAAGAAACAATCTCCTTTTCTATTTCTGAACACTGTGTCACAACTGCATTATAACACAATTAACGTCTTGGTTTGAGCTTTAAATGCATTGCATGTAATAAACATTCAATTCGATTTAAATATAATTCTTGAAGATTATCAATCAGCAATAAAAGTCCACTAGATTATCCAAAAGTAATAAAACTGAAATAATTGTGCGAAAAATACCGAGTTACAATTTCCTTTTGCATTGAGTGACTGTTAATGAAGTGCATCCTCCCTTGTTGTCATGTGCTGCATTTTATACACTAAAATAGATAATAAATGGAAATAGTGTTATTATAAAACAAAAAATAAACATTATTGCTATTTGTTCATTTATAGACAGTATAAGCAAGGTATTAGAGCTTTAAAAAACAAAGAATAACATCATTGCTATTTAAAACAGCAAATAGCAATAGTGCTAATATAAAAAAATAGAACTATTGTCATACATAGAGGGTATATAGCATTAGTAATATTAATATCATAATATTTATTATTTTAACTATATTTCATATCTATATAATCTCAACAGAGATAATAATTCCAATGTTGTGGTCTGCGGTTGACATCAACAAATTAAATAAAACTGTTTTCCTGACGTGAGTGGTTTTTATATGAAATAATTATCATTGAGAAATATATAGGTACAATGTCACCAACTATTAAAACATTTTACTAATAATTTAATAGGAGAAACGATGTAGTTTCTTAATAATTATTAGTAGATTATGAAACTTTCATTACAGTTCATAAATAACAATGTATAAAATAATTATACTTTCATATATCCCGATGGTTTTAAATGCCTTAATATCATAGTGTTAACAGATATGTATTGTGTTGCCGTAATTATGAGATTACCAGAATAAATGAAATTAAAATGCAGTTAAGTAATTAAAGAGGGATTAGTAAATGATAAAAGAATAATAAAATTAGTAGTTTCTTATAAATTAACTCGTATGAATAAAAATGTTATAATTAACGAAGTATAAAATGAAAAGACTAATTGAAATTAAGATAAGAAGATTATAAACAGTGCTAAAAACAGTAGGTATATAAACAGTGCTACAAACAGTAGGTATATAAAGAGTGCTAAAAACAGTAGGTATATCAACAGTGCTAAAAACAGTAGGTATATCAACAGTGCTAAAAACAGTAGGTATATAAACACTGCTAAAAACAGTAGGTATATAAAGAGTGCTACAAACAGTAGGTATATAAAGAGTGCTAAAAACAGTAGGTATATCAACAGTGCTAAGAACAGTAGGTATATAAACAGTGCTACAAACAGTAGGTATATAAAGAGTGCTAAAAACAGTAGGTATATCAACAGTGCTAAAAACAGTAGGTATATAAACAGTGCTACAAACAGTAGGTATGTAAAGAGTGCTAAAAACAGTAGGTATATCAACAGTGCTAAAAACAGTAGGTATTTCAACAGTGCTAAAAACAGTAAGTATAAAAACAGTGCTAAAAACAGTAGGTATATAAACAGTGCTAAAAACAGTAGGTATATCAACAGTGCTAAAAACAGTAGGTATATCAACAGTGCTAATAACAGTAGGTATATCAACAGTGCTAATAACAGTAGGTATATCAGCAGTGCAAATAAGAGTAGGTATATCAACAGTACTAATAACAGTAGGTACAAACAGCGCTAATAACAGTAGGTACCAGCAGTGCGAATAACAGTAGGTAAATCAACAGTGCTAATAACAGTAGGTACCAACAGTGCTAATAACAGTAGGTATATCAACAGTGCTAATAATAGTAGGTACCAACAGTGCTAATAACAGTAGGTATATCAACAGTGCTAATAACAGTAGATATATCAACAGTGCTAATAACAGTAGATATATCAACAGTGCTAATAACAGTAGGTATATCAACAGTGCTAATAACAGTAGGTATATCAACAGTGCTAATAACTGTAGGTATATCAACAGTGCTAATAACAGTAGGAATATCAACAGTGCTAAAAACAGTAGGTATATCAACAGTGCTAATAAGAGTAGGTATATCAACAGTGCTAAAAACAGTAGGTATATCAACAGTGCTAATAACAGTAGGTATATCAACAGTGCTAATAACAGTAGATATATCAACAGTGCTAAAAACAGTAGGTATATCAACAGTGCTAATAACAGTAGGTATATAAACAGTGCTAAAAGCAGTAGGTATATCAACAGTGCTAATAACAGTAGGTATATCAACAGTGCTAAAAACAGTAGGTATATCAACAGTGCTAATAACAGTAGATATATCAACAGTGCTAAAAACAGTAGGTATATCAACAGTGCTAATAACAGTAGGTATATAAACAGTGCTAAAACTGTAGGTATATCAACAGTGCTAAAACAGTAGGTATATCAACAGTGCTAATAACAGTAGGTATATCAACAGTGCTAAAAACAGTAGGTATATCAACAGTGCTAATAACAGTAGGTATATAAACAGTGCTAAAACTGTAGGTATATCAACAGTGCTAAAACAGTAGGTATATCAACAGTGCTAAAACAGTAGGTATATCAACAGTGCTAAAAACAGTAGGTATATCAACAGTGCTAATAACAGTAGGTATATCAACAGTGCTAAAAACAGTTGGTATATCAGCAGTGCTAATAACAGTAGGTAAATAAACAGTGCTAAAAACAGTAGATATATCAACAGTGCTAAAAACAGTAGGTATATCAACAGTGCTAATAACAGTAGGTATATAAACAGTGCTAATAACAGTAGGTATATCAACAGTGCTAATAAGAGAAGGTATATCAACAGTGCTAATAACAGTAGGTACCAACAGTGCTAAAAACAGTAGGTTTATCAACAGTGCTAGTAACAGTAGGTATATCAACAGTGCTAATAACAGTGGGTATATCAACAGTGCTAAAAACAGTAGGTATATAAACAGTGCTAAAAACAGTAGGTATATCAACAGTACTAATAACAGTAGGTATATCAACAGTGCTAATAACAGTAGTTATATTAACAGTGCTAATAACAGTAGGTATATCAACATTACTAATAACAGTAGGTATATCAACAGTGCTAATAACAGTGGGTATATCAACAGTGCTGATAACAGTAGGTATATTAACAGTGCTAATAACAGTAGGTATATCAACAGTGCTAATAACAGTAGGTATATCAACAGTGCTAATAACAGTAGGTATATCAACAGTGCTAATAACAGTAGGTATATAAACAGTGCTAATAACAGTAGGTATATCAACAGTGCTAATAACAGTAGGTATATAAACAGTGCTATAAACAGTAGGTATATAAACAGTGCTAATAACAGTAGGTATTTTAACAGTGCTAATGACAGTAGGTATATCAACAGTGCTACTAACAGTAGGTAAATCAACAGTGCTAATAACAGTAGGTAAATCAACAGTGCTAATGACAGTAGGTATATCAACAGTGCTAATAACAGTAGGTGAATCAACATTGCTAATAACAGTAGGTAAATCAACAGTGCTAATAACAGTAGGTATATCAACAGTTCTAATGACAGTAGGTATATAGACAGTGCTAATAACAGTAGGTAAATCAACAGTGCTAATAACAGTAGGTATATCAATAGTGCTAATAACAGTAGGTAAATCAACAGTGCTAATAACAGTAGATATATCAACAGTGCTAATAACAGTAGGTACCAACAGTGCTAATAACAGTAGGTATATCAACAGTGCTAATAACAGTAGGTAAATCAACAGTGCTAATAACAGTAGGTATATAAACAGTGCTAATAACAGTAGGTACCAACAGTGCTAAAAACAGTAGGTACATCAACAGTGCTAATAACAGTAGATGTATCAACAGTGCTAATAACAGTAGGTATATAAACAGTGCTATTAACAGTAGGTACCAACAGTGCTAATAACAGTAGGTATATCAACAGTGCTAATAACAGTAGGTAAATCAACAGTGCTAATAACAGTAGGTATATAAACAGTGCTAATAACAGTAGGTACCAACAGTGCTAAAAACAGTAGGTACATCAACAGTGCTAATAACAGTAGGTATATCAACAGTGCTAATAACAGTAGGTATATCAACAGTGCTAATAACAGTAGGTATATTAACAGTGCTAATAACAGTAGGTATATAAATAGTGCTAAAAACAGTAGGTATATAAACAGTGCTAAAAACAGTAGGTATATCAACAGTGCTATTAACTGTAGGTACCAACAGTGCTAATAACAGTAGGTATATCAACAGTGCTAATAACAGTAGGTAAATCAACAGTGCTAATAACAGTAGGTATATCAACAGTGCTAATAACAGTAGGTATATCAACAGTGCTAATAACAGTAGGTACCAACAGTGCTAATAACAGTAGGTATATCAACAGTGCTAATAACAGTAGGTAAATTAAAAGTGCTAATAACAGTAGGTATATCAACAGTGCTAATAAGAGTAGGTATATCAACAGTGCTAAAAACAGTAGGTATATCAACAGTGCTAATAACAGTAGGTATATCAACAGTGCTAATAACAGTAGATATATCAACAGTGCTAAAAACAGTAGGTATATCAACAGTGCTAATAACAGTAGGTATATAAACAGTGCTAAAAGCAGTAGGTATATCAACAGTGCTAATAACAGTAGGTATATTAACAGTGCTAAAAACAGTAGGTATATCAACAGTGCTAATAACAGTAGATATATCAACAGTGCTAAAAACAGTAGGTATATCAACAGTGCTAATAACAGTAGGTATATAAACAGTGCTAAAACTGTAGGTATATCAACAGTGCTAAAACAGTAGGTATATCAACAGTGCTAATAACAGTAGGTATATCAACAGTGCTAAAAACAGTAGGTATATCAACAGTGCTAATAACAGTAGGTATATAAACAGTGCTAAAACTGTAGGTATATCAACAGTGCTAAAACAGTAGGTATATCAACAGTGCTAAAACAGTAGGTATATCAACAGTGCTAAAAACAGTAGGTATATCAACAGTGCTAATAACAGTAGGTATATCAACAGTGCTAAAAACAGTTGGTATATCAGCAGTGCTAATAACAGTAGGTAAATAAACAGTGCTAAAAACAGTAGATATATCAACAGTGCTAAAAACAGTAGGTATATCAACAGTGCTAATAACAGTAGGTATATCAACAGTGCTAATAACAGTAGGTATATCAACAGTGCTAATAAGAGAAGGTATATCAACAGTGCTAATAACAGTAGGTACAAACAGTGCTAATAACAGTAGGTACCAACAGTGCTAATAACAGTAGGTACAAACAGTGCTAATAACAGTAGGTACCAACAGTGCTAATAACAGTAGGTAAATCAACAGTGCTAATAACAGTAGGTACAAACAGTGCTAATAACAGTAGGTACCAACAGTGCTAATAACAGTAGGTACCAACAGTGCTAATAACAGTAGGTATATTAACAGTACTAATAACAGTAGGTATATCAACAGTGCTAATAACAGTAGGTATATTAAAAGTACTAATAACAGTAGGTACCAACAGTGCTAATAACAGTAGGTATATCAACAGTGCTAATAACAGTAGGTACCAACAGTGCTAAAAACAGTAGGTTTATCAACAGTGCTAGTAACAGTAGGTATATCAACAGTGCTAATAACAGTGGGTATATCAACAGTGCTAAAAACAGTAGGTATATCAACAGTGCTAATAACAGTGGGTATATCAACAGTGCTAAAAACAGTAGGTATATAAACAGTGCTAAAAACAGTAGGTATATCAACAGTACTAATAACAGTAGGTATATCAACAGTGCTAATAACAGTAGTTATATTAACAGTGCTAATAACAGTAGGTATATCAACATTACTAATAACAGTAGGTATATCAACAGTGCTAATAACAGTGGGTATATCAACAGTGCTAATAACAGTAGGTATATCAACAGTGCTAATAACAGTAGGTATATCAACAGTGCTAATAACAGTAGGTATATAAACAGTGCTAATAACAGTAGGTATATCAACAGTGCTAATAACAGTAGGTATATAAACAGTGCTATAAACAGTAGGTATATCAACAGTGCTAATAACAGTAGGTATTTTAACAGTGCTAATGACAGTAGGTATATCAACAGTGCTACTAACAGTAGGTAAATCAACAGTGCTAATAACAGTAGGTAAATCAACAGTGCTAATGATAGTAGGTATATCAACAGTGCTAATAACAGTAGGTGAATCAACATTGCTAATAACAGTAGGTAAATCAACAGTGCTAATAACAGTAGGTATATCAACAGTTCTAATGACAGTAGGTATATAAACAGTGCTAATAACAGTAGGTATATCAACAGTGCTAATAACAGTAGGTAAATCAACAGTGCTAATAACAGTAGGTATATCAATAGTGCTAATAACAGTAGGTAAATCAACAGTGCTAATAACAGTAGATATATCAACAGTGCTAATAACAGTAGGTACCAACAGTGCTAATAACAGTAGGTATATCAACAGTGCTAATAACAGTAGGTAAATCAACAGTGCTAATAACAGTAGGTATATAAACAGTGCTAATAACAGTAGGTACCAACAGTGCTAAAAACAGTAGGTACATCAACAGTGCTAATAACAGTAGATGTATCAACAGTGCTAATAACAGTAGGTATATAAACAGTGCTATTAACAGTAGGTACCAACAGTGCTAATAACAGTAGGTATATCAACAGTGTTAATAACAGTAGGTAAATCAACAGTGCTAATAACAGTAGGTATATAAACAGTGCTAATAACAGTAGGTACCAACAGTGCTAAAAACAGTAGGTACATCAACAGTGCTAATAACAGTAGGTATATCAACAGTGCTAATAACAGTAGGTATATCAACAGTGCTAATAACAGTAGGTATATTAACAGTGCTAATAACAGTAGGTATATAAACAGTGCTAAAAACAGTAGGTATATAAACAGTGCTAAAAACAGTAGGTATATCAACAGTGCTATTAACTGTAGGTACCAACAGTGCTAATAACAGTAGGTATATCAACAGTGCTAATAACAGTAGGTAAATCAACAGTGCTAATAACAGTAGGTATATCAACAGTGCTAATAACAGTAGGTATATCAACAGTGCTAATAACAGTAGGTACCAACAGTGCTAATAACAGTAGGTATATCAACAGTGCTAATAACAGTAGGTAAATTAAAAGTGCTAATAACAGTAGATATATCAACAGTGCTAATAACAGTAGGTACCAACAGTGCTAAAATCAGTAGGTATATCAACAGTGTTAATAACAGTAAGTACCAACTGTGCTAATAACAGTAGGTACCAACAGTGCTAAAAACAGTAGGTACATCAACACTGCTAATAACAGTAGATGTATCAACAGTGCTAATAACAGTAGATGTATCAACAGTGCTAAAAACAGTAGGTATATCAACAGTGCTAATAACAGTAGGTACCAACAGTGCTAATAACAGTAGGTATATCAACAGTGCTAATAACAGCAGGTATATCAACAGTGCTAATAACAGTAGGTATATCAACAGTGCTAATAACAGTATGTACCAACAGTGCTAATAACAGTAGGTACCAACAGTGCTAATAACTGTATGTATATCAACAGTGCTAATAACAGTAGGTAAATCAACAGTGCTAATAACAGTAGATATATCAACAGTGCTAATAACAATAGGTACCAACAGTGATAAAAACAGTAGGTATATCAACAGTGCTAATAACAGTAGATGTATCAACAGTGCTAAAAACAGTAGGTATATCAACAGTGCTAATAACAGTAGGTACCAACAGTGCTAAAAACAGTAGGTATATCAACAGTGCTAATAACAGTAAGTACCAACATGGCGAATAACAGTAGGTAAATCAACAGTGCTAATAACAGTAGATATATCAACAGTGCTAATAACAGTAGGTACCAACAGTGCTAAAATCAGTAGGTATATCAACAGTGCTAATAACAGTAGGTAAATCAACAGTGCTAAAAACAGTTGGTATATCAACAGTGCTAATAACAGCAGGTACCAACAGTGCTAATAACAGTAGGTACCAACAGTGTTAATAACAGTAGGTATATCAACAGTGCTAATAACAGTATGTACCAACAGTGCTAATAACAGTAGGTACCAACAGTGCTAATAACTGTAGGTATATCAACAGTGCTAATAACAGTAGGTAAATCAACAGTGCTAATAACAGTAGATATATCAACAGTGCTAATAACAATAGGTACCAACAGTGCTAAAAACAGTAGGTATATCAACAGTGCTAATAATAGTAGATGTATCAACAGTGCTAAAAACAGTAGGTATATCAACAGTGCTAATAACAGTAGATGTATCAACAGTGCTAAAAACAGTAGGTATATCAACAGTGCTAAAAACAGTAGGTATATCAACAGTGTTAATAACAGTAGGTATATCAACAGTGCTAATAACAGTAGATGTATCAACAGTGCTAAAAACAGTAGGTATATCAACAGTGCTAATAACAGTAGGTATATCAACAGTGCTAATAACAGTAGGTATATAAACAGTGCTATAAACAGTAGGTATATCAACAGTGCTAATAACAGTAGGTATTTTAACAGTGCTAATGACAGTAGGTATATAAACAGTGCTAATAACAGTAGGTATATCAACAGTGCTAATAACAGTAGGTATATAAACAGTGCTATAAACAGTAGGTATATCAACAGTGCTAATAACAGTAGGTATTTTAACAGTGCTAATGACAGTAGGTATATCAACAGTGCTACTAACAGTAGGTAAATCAACAGTGCTAATAACAGTAGGTAAATCAACAGTGCTAATGACAGTAGGTATATCAACAGTGCTAATAACAGTAGGTGAATCAACATTGCTAATAACAGTAGGTAAATCAACAGTGCTAATAACAGTAGGTGAATCAACATTGCTAATGACAGTAGGTATATAAACAGTGCTAATAACAGTAGGTATATCAACAGTGCTAATAACAGTAGGTAAATCAACAGTGCTAATAACAGTAGGTATATCAATAGTGCTAATAACAGTAGGTAAATCAACAGTGCTAATAACAGTAGATATATCAACAGTGCTAATAACAGTAGGTACCAACAGTGCTAATAACAGTAGGTATATCAACAGTGCTAATAACAGTAGGTAAATCAACAGTGCTAATAGCAGTAGGTATATAAACAGTGCTAATAACAGTAGGTACCAACAGTGCTAATAACAGTAGGTACATCAACAGTGCTAATAACAGTAGATGTATCAACAGTGCTAATAACAGTAGGTATATAAACAGTGCTATTAACAGTAGGTACCAACAGTGCTAATAACAGTAGGTATATCAACAGTGTTAATAACAGTAGGTAAATCAACAGTGCTAATAACAGTAGGTATATAAACAGTGCTAATAACAGTAGGTACCAACAGTGCTAAAAACAGTAGGTACATCAACAGTGCTAATAACAGTAGGTATATCAACAGTGCTAATAACAGTAGGTATATCAACAGTGCTAATAACAGTAGGTATATTAACAGTGCTAATAACAGTAGGTATATAAACAGTGCTAAAAACAGTAGGTATATAAACAGTGCTAAAAACAGTAGGTATATCAACAGTGCTATTAACTGTAGGTACCAACAGTGCTAATAACAGTAGGTATATCAACAGTGCTAATAACAGTAGGTAAATCAACAGTGCTAATAACAGTAGGTATATCAACAGTGCTAATAACAGTAGGTATATCAACAGTGCTAATAACAGTAGGTACCAACAGTGCTAATAACAGTAGGTATATCAACAGTGCTAATAACAGTAGGTAAATTAAAAGTGCTAATAACAGTAGATATATCAACAGTGCTAATAACAGTAGGTACCAACAGTGCTAAAATCAGTAGGTATATCAACAGTGTTAATAACAGTAAGTACCAACTGTGCTAATAACAGTAGGTACCAACAGTGCTAAAAACAGTAGGTACATCAACACTGCTAATAACAGTAGATGTATCAACAGTGCTAATAACAGTAGATGTATCAACAGTGCTAAAAACAGTAGGTATATCAACAGTGCTAATAACAGTAGGTACCAACAGTGCTAATAACAGTAGGTATATCAACAGTGCTAATAACAGCAGGTATATCAACAGTGCTAATAACAGTAGGTATATCAACAGTGCTAATAACAGTATGTACCAACAGTGCTAATAACAGTAGGTACCAACAGTGCTAATAACTGTATGTATATCAACAGTGCTAATAACAGTAGGTAAATCAACAGTGCTAATAACAGTAGATATATCAACAGTGCTAATAACAATAGGTACCAACAGTGATAAAAACAGTAGGTATATCAACAGTGCTAATAACAGTAGATGTATCAACAGTGCTAAAAACAGTAGGTATATCAACAGTGCTAATAACAGTAGGTACCAACAGTGCTAAAAACAGTAGGTATATCAACAGTGCTAATAACAGTAAGTACCAACATGGCGAATAACAGTAGGTAAATCAACAGTGCTAATAACAGTAGATATATCAACAGTGCTAATAACAGTAGGTACCAACAGTGCTAAAATCAGTAGGTATATCAACAGTGCTAATAACAGTAGGTAAATCAACAGTGCTAAAAACAGTTGGTATATCAACAGTGCTAATAACAGCAGGTACCAACAGTGCTAATAACAGTAGGTACCAACAGTGTTAATAACAGTAGGTATATCAACAGTGCTAATAACAGTATGTACCAACAGTGCTAATAACAGTAGGTACCAACAGTGCTAATAACTGTAGGTATATCAACAGTGCTAATAACAGTAGGTAAATCAACAGTGCTAATAACAGTAGATATATCAACAGTGCTAATAACAATAGGTACCAACAGTGCTAAAAACAGTAGGTATATCAACAGTGCTAATAATAGTAGATGTATCAACAGTGCTAAAAACAGTAGGTATATCAACAGTGCTAATAACAGTAGATGTATCAACAGTGCTAAAAACAGTAGGTATATCAACAGTGCTAAAAACAGTAGGTATATCAACAGTGCTAATAACAGTAGGTATATCAACAGTGCTAATAACAGTAGATGTATCAACAGTGCTAAAAACAGTAGGTATATCAAAAGTGCTAATAACAGTAGGTACCAACAGTGTTAATAACAGTAGGTACCAACAGTGTTAATAACAGTAGGTATATCAACAGTGCTAATAACAGTATGTACCAACAGTGCTAATAACAGCAGGTACCAACAGTGCTAATAACAGTAGGTACCAACAGTGTTAATAACAGTAGGTATATCAACAGTGCTAATAACAGTATGTACCAACAGTGCTAATAACAGTAGGTACCAACAGTGCTAATAACTGTAGGTATATCAACAGTGCTAATAACAGTAGGTAAATCAACAGTGCTAATGACAGTAGGTATATCAACAGTGCTAATAACAATAGGCACCAACAGTGCTAAAAACAGTAGGTATATCAACAGTGCTAATAACAGTAGGTATATAAACAGTGCTATAAACAGTAGGTATATCAAGAGTGCTAATAACAGTAGGTATATCAACAGTGCTAATGACAGTAGGTATATCAACAGTGCTAATGACAGTAGGTATATCAACAGTGCTAATAACAGTAGGTATATCAACAGTGCTAATGACAGTAGGTATATCAACAGTGCTAATAACAGTAGGTATATTAACAGTGCTAATAACAGTAGGTATATCAACAGTGCTAATAACAGTAGGTATATAAACAGTGCTATAAACAGTAGGTATATCAAGAGTGCTAATAACAGTAGTTATATCAACAGTGCTAATGACAGTAGGTATATCAACAGTGCTAATGACAGTAGGTATATCAACAGTGCTAATAACAGTAGGTAAATCAACAGTGCTAATAACAGTAGGTAAATCAACAGTGCTAATGACAGTAGGTATATCAACAGTGCTAATGACAGTAGGTATATCAACAGTGCTAATAACAGTAGGTAAATCAACAGTGCTAATGACAGTAGGTATATCAACAGTGCTAATAACAGTAGGTAAATCAACAGTGCTAATGACAGTAGGTATATCAACAGTGCTAATGACAGTAGGTATATCAACAGTGCTAATGACAGTAGGTATATCAACAGTGCTAATAACAATAGGCACCAACAGTGTTAAAAACAGTAGGTATATCAACAGTGCTAATAACAGTAGGTAAATCAACAGTGCTAATAACAGTAGGTAAATCAACAGTGCTAATGACAGTAGGTATATCAACAGTGCTAATGACAGTAGGTATATCAACAGTGCTAATAACAATAGGCACCAACAGTGCTAAAAACAGTAGGTATATCAACAGTGCTAATAACAGTAGATGTATCAACAGTGCTAAAAACAGTAGGTATATAAACAGTGCTAAAAACAGTAGGTATATCAACAGTACTAATAACAGTAGGTATATCAACAGTGCTAATAACAGTGGGTATATCAACAGTGCTGATAACAGTAGGTATATTAAAAGTGCTAATAACAGTAGTTATATCAATAGTGCTAATAACAGTAGGTATATCAACAGTGCTAATGACAGTAGGTATATCAACAGTGCTAATAACAGTAGGTATATTAACAGTGCTAATAACAGTAGGTATATAAACAGTGCTAAAAACAGTAGGTATATCAACAGTGCTAATAACAGTAGGTATATAAACAGTGCTATAAACAGTAGGTATATCAACAGTGCTAATAACAGTAGGTATATCAACAGTGCTAATAACAGTAGGTATATCAACAGTGCTAATAACAGTAGGTATATAAACAGTGCTAATAACAGTAGGTATATCAACAGTGCTAATAACAGTAGGTATATAAACAGTGCTATAAACAGTAGGTATATCAACAGTGCTAATAACAGTAGGTATATCAACAGTGCTAATAACAGTAGGTATATCAACAGTGCTAATAACAGTAGGTAAATCAACAGTGCTAATGACAGTATGTACCAACAGTGCTAATAACAGTAGGTACCAACAGTGCTAATAACTGTAGGTATATCAACAGTGCTAAAAGCAGTAGGTATATCAACAGTGCTAATAACAGTAGGTATATCAACAGTGCTAATAACAGTAGGTATATCAATAGTGCTAATAACAGTAGGTAAATCAACATTGCTAATAACAGTAGGTAAATCAACAGTGCTAAAAACAGTAGGTATATCAACAGTGCTAATTACAGTAGATGTATCAACAGTGCTAAAAACAGAAGGTATATCAACAGTGCTAATAACAGTAGGTATATCAACAGTGCTAATAACAGTAGGTATATCAACAGTGCTAATAACAGTGGGTAAATCAACATTGCTAATATCAGTAGGTAAATCAACAGTGATAAAAACAGTAGGTATATCAACAGTGCTAAAAACAGTAGGTATATCAACAGTGCTAAAAACAGTAGGTATATCAACAGTGCTAATAACAGTAGGTACCAACAGTGCTAATAACAGTAGGTACCAACAGTTTTGCAAGAAGAGGAAGCGTTAACGTTGCTGCAAGCAGAAGGAAAATGTTTAGCTGCAGGAGCTTCCTTCACCCCTAGTTTAAAAGAGCAGATAACACTGCAGTACTCCCTCCCAATTATACTAAGCATGGCTGCAGTTAATTAATAGGGAGCAATAAAGCAATGGATTTCCTCTCCCTAACGAACTTTCTCGCGATAGTACACCTAGAAGTTGATAACGCTTGCAGAGGTAGGAAATTGAACTGCTAATAATATCCTTGGTTGCTTGTCACAGAGCGTATGTGCTTCAATGCATTGCTAGTTATTTGTAACTCTATGTATAGTTAATAGTTATATACTTTTTCCCATAGTAGATTATATATGCAGTTAATAAAACGGTTTATATGACAATGTATCAACGGAGAGTTTTATCACCGTATAGTTACTTCAAATTGTATATCGTGCTCAACTCGATTAACATTTGATATAGTAATTGTCACTGTATGCAGTTCATGGAGTAGAGAATCATTAAAATCAATTAGGGTTGTTCTGAAGTTTTGTTTCACGTGGAACATATGCATTCGGAAGTTTCGTATATGGCTTATTAATTCAGTTGACAAGTCTTGAGTGATGAGGTTTAAGCATTCCATTAACTCTAAAGTGAAGGTAGAACATATACCATACACTCTTTGATTAGAATTAATTGTTCTATTTAGCCACAGATCATCAGGGTTCAATCGGACTATGTTTTGCGTCTGTTACAGTGATCTTTCATCGCGAAATGACACGGTAGTCCATTTAATCAATGATAATAACACGGTGATATTTTAACGAATAGAAGGAATAGGGAGAACGAAAATGTGCATATCGCAATACAGAATGTATCATTGTACATATGCATAAAGTAGTTGTATTATGCAAGCAGCCTGTTTATCATACGTGTATGTGTATTTGCATGTAAGTACCTATTTAGTATTTATCCAGGTGTAAGTGCATGCATACTCACTGCAGGCAGCTTGCACCCAGCAATGCAATAAGTGCTTACTCACTACAAGCAGCTTGTACCCAGCAATGCAATAAGTGCATACTCACTGCAAGCAGCTTGTACCCAGCAATGCAATAAGTGCATTCTCACTGCAAGCAGCTTGTAACCAGCAATGCAATAAGTGCATTCTCACTGCAAGCAGGTTGTACCCAGCAATGCAATAAGTGCATTCTCACTGCAAGCAGCTTGTACCCAGCAATGCAATAAGTGCATACTCACTGCAAGCAGCTTGTACCCAGCAATGCAATAAGTGCATACTCACTGCAAGCAGCTTGAACCCAGCAATGCAATAAGTGCATACTCACTGCAAGCAGCTTGAACCCAGCAATGCAATAAGTGCATATGTTATGCTCACTTCTTGGGTTTGAGAATTGACACTAGACTTTCAAATTTTAATGGGAATGTATGTGAATTTATCCCTTCAGAACTAATTGTTTATTCTTTATTTCCATAATTCAGTAACTGATCTAATTAATATCTATCAATTACACAGGAAATGAAAGCGGGTAATGACCGGTTCAATTTTATTATAGGCACAAATATAAAAATACACAGTTTGGCAAATATGGTTATGAGAATGATCGGAATAGAGGGTAGAACAGTATATGATTATGTCCTACCCCAGCTAGTGTCACGCCAATTCTGCCTATAAGAACAAGTGTTTAGGCAGTAGAGACTTAAACTTAGGCCTATGAGGGTACAATCAACAAATTAAACAAATAGGCCTACTTTAGATAAAAATACATAGGGATATAGAAAAATACAATTTGGTTAGATGGTATAAACGGTTTTCTGAGAGCGTTGGTTACCGACGGGAAGTAAGCAATTATAGAAATTCAAAACCCTTAGAAGAAATGTTATTTTAGAGCTTTGTGTAGAAATAAATACGTAGTTATATACACGTTTGAATTATAGTTCATAACATATTCCCCTCACCCGATAAAAAATGCAAAATGCCCTCATTTTAAATGTTAAGTAATAAGATGGCTCGGTATTTAGGTATGCACAATATATTCCATTTGCTCGATAGTGTACCATTATTGCGATATATCACTTCGGCATTATTTATAAATATACAAAAGCAAACCATGTTTGGGGGACATAAATATTCCCATTCCTAGCGTAGATTAATTATCGTATAATCACCCATATTGAAAGGACCGTTCCCGAGAACAACTAGCAAACTTCAAATGGAATCTACAGCTTGCCGACACTTCCGCAGTATTCGGATAGTGTACTTATTTCAATTATCATTATTATTATTATTAGTTGCGGTAAAAATAGTTCCGCCATACGACATGACTCCTCTTTAAATAATTACAAATTATCGAGTCTAACTGTCTTGTACTGGAAATGCAATTCATACCAACCGTATTTAAGGCTCATCAAAATATTAACAGGGGCTTTCATAAAATTATTAAATGGGAATATTTCGGGTATATGATGAACTAAAATCCATATCAACAGAATATCATAATTTCAATTTCATTTTAAATTCTCATAAGTCCATACCAGTATTTATCAACATTAAATATAATTCAATGGCAATACCGGATGCAATACGTGTGGTATCACATGTTTGCAAATGGTAATTATTAACCAACATTATCATACTAAAAAATATAACAATGGATTTTTACCACAAATTTTTCCCCTAACAACCAATATATTTTCTTTCACAACGTTACAAATAACGGTAAATTCAACAACCTGTTGCTAAGATTAATATTACATTATATTAAATATTCTCTAGTCAACATTAAATATTCAATGGACCCTTTTACGGAATACAAATATTAACATAATATTGAGTGCCATAATTTTACACTTTTTTTATACATTTTCTTTTTCCTAAACTATTGTTACATAAAAATATTTCTATTTACTTATAATATTATTAGAGAATATTGATCAAGCAAATATCGTATTGAGAAACTATGAAAATTTCGTAATCAATTAAATTTCATCCTATTTATTACAATACATTCAAATCTGTAGGCGAGGTGAAAACTCACAACTAATAATTTAATTAGTTTTATGATTTTAATTATTCGATTTTGTGCCATTCAAATTTTGTGAGAAACTCTTTCCATACAGTTTGAACTGAAAATCTTATAATATTTTATGATTTAAACATGAAATTTTCCATCAATTTTCCATATGTTCAAATTCTACTTTAGTATGAGTTGTTTATTTTATTGGGCAAATTATCGCGGTATAACAGGGCGTGGTAAAATTAACGTGACTGGTAAATCATTTTACAGTAAGTCACATGCGTTATTTCCCTACCTAAGACTTTATGATCATTAGCATTAACTTGTCAACTCTTAGGAAAACCATTGGATAATTGCCAAGGATAATTACATCCTCTATGGTATAACAAGAAGCGATCAATAATTATTTTAATTATTTACAATTTAACGCAGAGTTATCATACGGTCTTTACACTTTAGGTAAATTTGGAACCGATATATGTAACAATTATTTAATTACAAGCCCTTTTAATTCTTTAAGTTCGATTATTAATCATTTGCCCAAATATAAACTTTCATAAGACATTAGAAAATGCAGAACATAAAATCAGTCAATGTTTACCAAATAAAAATTCCTAAATTAACCACATGAAAATAAATAAATAAGGATAAAATACATGATAAAATAATGGATATGAAATAAATAGTCACATAAAAAAATCAAAATAACGTACAGATGACAATACATTAAATGTGAGTAATATACCAAAATTATTTATAAAGAATTCTCAAAATTATTCTATTGTAAATAAGATATTTAAGATAAAATAATCATATTCATAAAAATGTTAGTTAATATGTATTTCAATCAATTTCGAAATAACGGTATCAGTAATTAGATTTCGCGTAATCTATTAAAGATATCGAAAAAATCGAGTTAGAAAGAAAACTTCAACTAATGGCCATGTCCTACTCAATAGAAATAATTATCTATGATGCGCATCTAAAGTAATCTAATATAAAATTCCTATTTAAATTGTTCTTTAATCCTAATGATTTTCATACTTTTTCTATTTTTTTTTTTCGAAGTTCACTTCACATTATTAGGCAACCATACCAATGGTTCTTGTGGTTCTTCAGGTGTTGGTACTCTAAACTGTGAACCACACAGTTTTGAACAGGGGCGGCAACCACATGATGAGAGGGAACACAGCACTCTAAGAAGCCTGTGGTAGAACCAACACAGACGCCAGATGTCTGCCTTCCAATAGGATGAAGCCTGATTTGGGACATCTCTCATGAAGTTCGGGTGTAGACTGAGGAAAAACCTCGAAGCAGAGTGGGAAACGCAGAACTCTCCAATGCGTAAATGGGGACACCATATATTGGGAAACCATAGATGGGGAAAATATAGATGAATGCCCGACTACTTAGCAATGAAGTAAAGGAGTGATGGTAAATGAACGTTGAGATGAGAAATGAAATCGAGAAACTGATTTCAATAAACTGATGCTGAAGAGCCGTGAAATTGAATTTCCAGAAATGTGAAGTTGAGTTCACGAAACAGAATTTCGAAGAATTGTCACATTTTTGTCCAGGAGATTTCAGTGCATTGAATCACTAACGATGAGGTAGAAAACGAAGACTGTTGTTACTGACGTCACAATTTTCGAAAAATGACGCGCTGGTGAACAAAAGAGTGTTGTCATGACGTCACAAGATGCGAGGGAATCAAAATTTGAAAAGACGCGCTTGGAGAAAACAAAGAGTCTGTTGTCTCTGACGTCGAATATCGAAACACTTTCTGTTGATAGCACATGCGATGACTGAATAGTCAAATTACAGTGAAGAATGTAGAAGTCAATTCCCACTTCATAACTGTAGAATTCATTCCGTACAATTATCAATCGCATGGGGAAACAATTCACTCTGGGTGTTGGTAAGGTGGTCTCGGGGAAACAGGGTACTATCCGCAGATGTACAATAGTTCTATGTACTATCGGGCAGACGTAGACACTCGAAGTATATTTATAAGAACAAAATATCACTTCAAATTTAAATTGATTCAGTGTTAAGAAAGTGAAGATGTAACCACTGTGAAACTGTAGAACTTCTCCCAAGTATCATTGATTCACGATATCATTCTTACAGTGATTCAGTCACACCGGGTTGTGTTAGGTTACACACTTCCTCACTGCGTCATTCGTATTGGTAGCGTGGTACAGTCGGCCAGAGTACAATCGGTTGAAGCGTGGGCACCCGAAATGTATAATGTATTAATCACAAAATATCATTTCTAAGTTAATACGTATCCTCAGCGCCTGCCACCAAATGTTATGCTCACTTCTTGGGTTTGAGAATTGACACTAGACTTTCAAATTTTAATGGGAATGTATGTGAATTTATCCCTTCAGAACTAATTGTTTATTCTTTATTTCCATAATTCAGTAACTGATCTAATTAATATCTATCAATTACACAGGAAATGAAAGCGGGTAATGACCGGTTCAATTTTATTATAGGCACAAATATAAAAATACACAGTTTGGCAAATATGGTTATGAGAATGATCGGAATAGAGGGTAGAACAGTATATGATTATGTCCTACCCCAGCTAGTGTCACGCCAATTCTGCCTATAAGAACAAGTGTTTAGGCAGTAGAGACTTAAACTTAGGCCTATGAGGGTACAATCAGCAAATTAAACAAATAGGCCTACTTTAGATAAAAATACATAGGGATATAGAAAAATACAATTTGGTTAGATGGTATAAACGGTTTTCTGAGAGCGTTGGTTACCGACGGGAAGTAAGCAATTATAGAAATTCAAAACCCTTAGAAGAAATGTTATTTTAGAGCTTTGTGTAGAAATAAATACGTAGTTATATACACGTTTGAATTATAGTTCATAACACATACTCACTGCAAGCAGGTTGTACCCAGCAATGCAATAAGTGCATACTCACTGCAAGCAGCTTGTACCCAGCAATGCAATAAGTGCATACTCACTGCAAGCAGCTTGAACCCAGCAATGCAATAAGTGCATACTCACTGCAAGCAGCTTGTACCCAGCAATGCAATAAGTGCATACTCACTGCAGGCAGCTTGTACCCAGCAATGCAATAAGTGCATTCTCACTGCAGGCAGCTTGTACCCGAGCAAGCACCATTTTTTGCGTCTGTTTCCGGTCATTAATTTTGTCTATGGCTATAAGAGTAACAGTCTTTGCTTGATTACCTTTGGCTTATCTCTAGCTTGGCAATGGGCTTTAGACAGTTGCAATAAATTGGTCCCATCAGTCAAACCGAAAAGCTAATCTGCCCGCAAGACATTTTATAATGCACTCATATCGGACGAAGTCAGAGCTTGCATGTAGCATCTATGTGATAATTGAGTAAAGAAAATGCAGTGAAAAGAGCTATTTTATTATCTTTTTACAACATTTACTAGTAAGTGATATAGTATATGGTATGTTATACCTTATTCAAAGTTAAATAGGTTTATTAATTATTACTCCTGGTATTTAATTTTGAGTCTATACTATATTGTTAACATATGAAAAAGTTAGATTATTTACTATAGCAATCGATATATAGTTTTTAGACAGTAGGTCATAGTACTTATCGAGATAATTTTCTAGCAACATGATAATTAAAATATTAAGATAATAATTTTTAGTATTCTGATTACTATATCATATTATGATTACCTATGTATATTATGTTGTTGTAATAAAGATTTATCATTTACTTATCATTTATCATAGTAGCAAGAAAATATCATCATGATCAACAATAGTATCAACAATATAGTACCTACCGTGATAATTACCAGTTGAAATGAACATCATCTCATTATATTCAGAGTCACCCCTAAAAAGTCATAGAAAACTGACAGGGTATTTGGGCATTAAGTACACGGTATTTTCACTGATAAAAACATCGCAAATGTCTTCAGGGGATATTAATATTAATAGTTAATAGAATAAATGTGAATGGTCGTATTTTATTTCTTTAAATGATTAAAAATTAGCAATTGTTTCATATACTTATTTTTTGTTAGATATTTATTTTTTCTTATAGAAAATGATATTTTAAAATATTAAATAAATAATTTGATAGCTTCTATATACTAAATTATTACTTCATGAATGCTAGTTATTGCTCTACTTAAAATAATAAAGTTTCGATTGTATACGAGTAATTCCCGTGGGTTTAATTCGTCACAGAAGTTTTCTGTTTTCTGTTCAGTATTTTCTAGCAAATCGAAAGATGGGGTACTGATGTATTTTGAAAATAAAAAAATGATACTAATTCTAAACAAATAATTTTAATATAAATATAGAGACATTGGTAAGAGTGATTATGTAGAATATACAATTTATAGAGTTATACCAGAACGTATTAAGAATAAGATTATTAATTGAATCATCATTATATATAAATGTAGTTGTTATATGAATTATCGAAATATAATTATTACATATTATTTTAAAATTAATTTATCTTTGATAGAACTCCTAATTTGGTGTCTTCTGTAAAATTATATAAAACTGTTTCATCTAGTGTGAAATTGTATCACTCTTTTATTTGATTATAACGTATAAATAAAACTGAAAATAATATTATCCTAACTGATGAATTTTATGTTAAGATCTAAGATATGTCAAAAATACATTTCTAAATTTATTAGTACACTTTATTACAAATTAATAAACTTAAGTACACTTCATTACAAAATAATAAACTTAAGTACACTTAATTTTAAAATAATAAACTTAAGTACACTTCATTACAAAATAATAAACTTAAGTACACTTAATTTTAAAATAATAAACTTAAGTACACTTCATTACAAATTGATAAAAAAATATCAGCATTTAAAGTATAATTTTAAAATAAAACTTGCTATTATTTTCTTTTTAAATCTATGAAAATAATTTATCATAACTTTTTTTCAGATATTTTGATTTCTCTAACGAAAGAGAAAATGTTCGAAGCCAGAACTCTCGTATATTCTGTTTCCGTATGACGCATTTTGTCTTATCTTAACCCATCATAGTTTGGAACCCTTCACCAGACATCGTGACACTGCATTCTCGCCCCTATGTCAACAGAGAATAAGACAAAAGACTAAAGCAAAGCCACGGTTGTCGCCAGTAAAAAACAACGATTTTGTCGTCACAGTCAAGAATTAAAATCCACTTCAGTGACATTTAATGGCGAAGAAAACATTTCGATAAATCATATTTGCTATAATAGCAGCGCAAGCGTTCATTAAGACTGGCTAATAGCTGGTTATTAATTCTTGGCGTCAACCGCTTGGAAGTCTTATGGAAAAGACCAACATCTTCGATCTTGTGGGTAATATCTGCTTATATATCCCGAATATTACCTAAATGTGATATTTGTTAATATATCCAGAATCATGTTAATCAGATCTACTAAATAATTAAAATGTACAGTTATTGAAACTTTCTATGATGACCAGACTGCAGGAACTGGTAAACTGTTTTCCGAGAAATCAATATCACTCTGAAAGATTGATTTACTATAAATAAAGTATTCTCATTACAGAAAATGATTGACGAATATAGTATTTGATAGAATTTTTTTTTTATTTTTTTTTATTATTTTGAACGGAAACTGAATTTTTGAGCTGAAAATGTACAATATTTATTACATTTTTACATGAATCAGTGATAACACAGGAAGGAACTGAAAGATGACGCAACAAATTCATCGATAACGCAAACCGCATGAATAAAATAACAATATGCAATATCGTACATATGTAAAACTTTTTATCAGTTGTAATAGTTGATAGTATTGCATGTTGTCCAATTAGGCGATTGTTCAAATTAAATTGTCACGGATAGAGTGATAGGTACGCTTTATTTATTACACCACATCGCTTTTATAAACAGAGAATATTCATTTAATAGATAATTCTATGGGGAGCATATCATAATTGTGATATATATTAGTTAAATAGCGTAAAATCTAGTATTAGGTTATTGACATTTTTTTGCAGAAGGAAATTGTGATTTTAATTTAATACAAATCATTATTATATTTTACTGAAATTTACACTTGCATTTGGATTAATTTTAGCAACCTTATTCATACTTTTTTTTAGTTTTAGAATTTTAATTTTAGGCGGATCCTACCTATAGTCGTGAGGCCCCAAGCAAGGTAGAGAATTAACCCGTACCTTGTTGACCTAGGCAGAGCCCATGGGGTATACACTTTGTATACCTGGTCATTAAGTGGTTATAACATTCTTTACAAAATGACTATTGAGGGAGGCGAAACAATGAAAAGTTGCAAATATCTAAAGATACCATAGTGCGTATACAAGGCTGTTAAAAGAACGCCCAAGACGACCAATGAAGATGAGTATTTAGACGGAGCCTTGTGCTTGGAGGTAGGTACTGTAAAGTACTTGTAGGTACATACCTCATTACACTACTATAGATTAGCTTTCTTATATTCTTGTGTGGTTAAATATACATGGGAGTAATTGTTATTACCATCAGTTAAGTACCTATAAGAATGCATTTTTTGTACTTAAAATGTGTGCGAGTTATGTACCCATTATCATAATTCTTCCTAAAAACTAAAGTATAAAGCATTAGCTAAAATAGATTTAATATTCAATTTTATGATAATTCTTCCTAAAAACTAAAGTATAAAGCATTAGCTAAAATAGATTTAATATTCAATTTTATGATAATTCTTCCTAAAAACTAAAGTATAAAGCATTAGCTAAAATAGATTTAATATTCAATTTTATGAGCCTTTTTATCAATAAGTTCTACTAAAAGTTGATGGTATTGTACCTACAATAAATAATTAATAATAATTTTACATCCATTTTTAAACAAATTCAACGACCCTCTGAATTTTTTTAAAGTTTCAGGTTATTTGACAATAACTACTTAAAATTTATATACAATAATAGTAATGACTTGATATACAATAATATTAGTAGCTTAATATATAATAATATTATTTATTTACTTATATAAATTAAGTTGACCATGCAAATTGAAATGTCAAAAAATGATTGAAAACCTATGTAAAAAGAAATATGTAATTATTGAAACTTTCAATAAAAAAAAACAGACTGACTCTTCTACCTCATATAGTAATGTGTAATAGACAGTTTAAATAAATTATATAAATAGATAATAAATAAATATTATATAAAAAAATATCTAATAAATAAAACATAAAATAAGTTCAAGAAAAACATTGAAAAGCTGTTCAAGTTTTATAAACTAGAAGATGAAATTCTAGAAAAAAAAATTCTTATCATATGTTAATTAAAGTTCCCTTAATTAATAAAGAAAAAATAATTAAATGAAAATAGTCAGTTTGCAGTTATCATTATAAATAATAATTAAAATCATCTTTGATACGGAAGCTATCAGTTATTGGGCGATTTCACATTTTCGGACACTGGGAAAAATGTATAATAATTATTATTCGATTTCTATTATAATTTTTTTTATTGTCCGAATATGCGGAACCGTATTTATAATGTTTAAGAATACTATCACTCCAACAGCTCAGAGTCCTTACGCGAATGATAGCTTTCAAACAACATATCCTCCGGTTGTTGAACAATATATCCTCCGGTTGTTAGACAACATATCCACCGGTTGTTAGACAACATATCCTCCGGTTGTTAGAACCCTAAACGGTTCAGAGGACCAGGCAGGCACAGGAAAGGTGTATACCCGACAGGTGTGCGCTAATTACTTCTAAAGCAACTTTCACTCCTGGTACAACATTGCCCTATAGTCTTTCTCTAAGCGTATGTAAATTATAACACATAGACTTGCTCTGGGGGAATAATTTAAACTCGATTTACCATGAATATTTCAAAATTACATCTTGTATTATATAGAATTATACATTTCAAGATCGAGTAAATTATAATCGAATGTAAAAATTGTAAGTGAAGATACTATGCCATATTATAGTTCAGTATGAGTGAATGAAGGGTAGAAATTCAATTACCAAATACGAATTGAATAACGAATGAAAATGTCCATTTTATTATTTAACAATATGCATTAAAATGTATTAATATTTATGTGTTCTATCAAAAGTAATTTATTTTCATACTGTATTCAACGCTTCATGACCGAAATTAATTTGAACGTAAAAACGAGAATTTTTGAGATATTCTTGTATTATATGTGTAAAGAAATCATATTAAACAATAAAGATACCATTTTTATACAAAAAAAAAATCACAATAATTGTGCCTAAATAATGTATGCGTACACTTATGTTCTAATATATGACATATGTCTAATATATGAAAGAGTACACATGTGTAAATAAGGTCGTTAAAGAAAAATATCTTAAAAAACGTCGCCAGATATATTACTTGAAAAGGGACATAAATGTCACCTTAGAACTTAAAGGGTTAAGCCACATTTGGTAATTTGGTCTTTACCCTATAACTTTTAAACTGATATACCTATAGTACCTATGTAACTTTTGAACTGATATACCTATAGTACCTATGTAACTTTTGAACTGATATACCTATAGTACCTATGTAACTTTTGAACTGATATACCTATAGTACCTATGTAACTTTTAAACTGATATACCTATAGTACCTATGTAACTTTTGAACTGATATACCTATATAGTACCTATGTAACTTTTGAACTGATATACCTATAGTACCTATGTAACTTTTGAACTGATATACCTATAGTACCTATGTAACTTTTGAACTGATATACCTATATAGTACCTATGTAACTTTTAAACTGATATACCTATAGTACCTATGTAACTTTTGAACTGATATACCTATAGTACCTATGTAACTTTTGAACTGATATACCTATATAGTACCTATGTAACTTTTGAACTGATATACCTATAGTACCTATATAACTTTTGAACTGATATACCTATAGTACCTATGTAACTTTTGAACTGATATACCTATAGTACCTATGTAACTTTTAAACTGATATACCTATAGTACCTATGTAACTTTTAAACTGATATACCTATAGTACCTATGTAACTTTTAAACTGATATACCTATAGTACCTATGTAACTTTTGAACTGATATACCTATAGTACCTATGTAACTTTTGAACTGATATACCTATAGTACCTATATAACTTTTGAACTGATATACCTATAGTACCTATGTAACTTTTGAACTGATATACCTATAGTACCTATGTAACTTTTAAACTGATATACCTATAGTACCTATGTAACTTTTAAACTGATATACCTATAGTACCTATGTAACTTTTAAACTGATATACCTATAGTACCTATGTAACTTTTAAACTGATATACCTATAGTACCTATGTAACTTTTGAACTGATATATCTATAGTACCTATGTAACTTTTAAACTGATATACCTATAGTACCTATGTAACTTTTAAACTGATATACCTATAGTACCTATGTAACTTTTGAACTGATATACCTATAGTACCTACGTAACTTTTTAAACTGATATACCTATAGTACCTATGTAACTTTTGAACTGATATACCTATAGTACCTATATAACTTTTGAACTGATATACCTATAGTACCTATATAACTTTTGAACTGATATACCTATAGTACCTATGTAACTTTTGAACTGATATACCTATAGTACCTATGTAACTTTTGAACTGATATACCTATAGTACCTATATAACTTTTGAACTGATATACCTATAGTACCTATGTAACTTTTGAACTGATATACCTATAGTACCTATGTAACTTTTGAACTGATATACCTATAGTACCTATGTAACTTTTGAACTGATATACCTATAGTACCTATGTAACTTTTGAACTGATATACCTATAGTACCTATGTAACTTTTGAACTGATATACCAATAGTACCTATGTAACTTTTGAACTGATATAACTATAGTACCTATGTAACTTTTTAACTGATATACCTATAGTACCTATGTAACTTTTGAACTGATATACCTATAGTACCTATGTAACTTTTGTCTAATATACCTATAGTACCTATGTAACTTTTGTCTAATATACCTATAGTACCTATGTAACTTTTGAACTGATATACCTATAGTACCTATGTAACTTTTGTCTAATATACCAATAGTACCTATGTATGTACGTGTGCTGGGTAGGTACCTGGTCCATTATTTATCTCATTAACCTACAAGGATACATCAAAATTGATTGTTTTTGTGATGTAACAATTAACATCTTTGATTTATTGTTTGACTTAAAGTACTAAATCACCAGACCCAAATATGGAAGGCTACTAAATATTTTGAAACTCTACATGAAACTTAACATTGTGTCATTAAATTGCAAAAACACCATTATATGCTATTTAATTATATTAAAGTATTAATATTAATACTGTATTGTTTCTGTAACTTGTTGCTTTGTAGTAATTAGTTATATTGTTTTGTTTAATTTCAACAGTATAAAATTTGTTATTATTACATAGTGCTATCTAATAATAATAATAATTTTTATATTGTTTTTTCTTATATGATCGAAGATGTAGTACTGACCGATAATTCGGAACTTACCCAAAGCTAAAAATTATACGCCGATTATAGAATAAATTTCAAAATTGTACCAATTTTCATTCAATTAGTTAAATCTATTAAAACTAATAAAAAAATATTAAAATTATTTAACATCTTTTATTAAAATTATGAAATAATAATTATTTAAATTATTAAAAATCAATTTTAAAATCAATAAAAATCAATTATGGATTAATTGAAAGTCAATTATAAAATTTATAAAGAATCAATTATTAAAATGTAGAATATATTTCATCTAAAATCCATAGCGTCGTACCATGCCCAGTTTAGCGGTAATTCTCGTCGTAGCGTCGTCATTTTCGTATCGGGTTTGGGTGTCTTATTTGGTGGCAGAGTCCATACGAGTGACAGCGGAGTGACGGTTCTCACACCCCACTTAACAACCACCGATGATTTATAATTAACTTTTGACAGTTTATTCTAAAATTATACACCAAGTAGATTATAAATGGAATATTATATAGGTGGGCCAGGCCATGTTTCACCACAGTTCGTGTACACACGGCTATTAAATACTCTCACTAGGGTTCACCCATAGAAGGTGGGTACCAAAATTGTATTTTATTTTTATTTAGTTAATAAATAGTAGAGGTCTATTATGGCATGGTGTTCAATTAAATGTGTTTATTCCGGGGAGAAATTTATGGCACTGTCAAATTTTTTGTCATGTTTTGGTTGGAATTTATGGTAGCTATATTTTATCACCCATACCTTAAAACCATATACTTTATTCGCAAAATATAAAGGAATCATTATAGTAATAAATGTTTTTGCATAGATTAATTGAATGTAAGAGTTATAAAATATTAAACTGGTTGGTATATGCTACCAATATTACAATTTAATTATTTACATGTACTTTAATAATACTATATTATGTATAGATAATAAAAATTTTGTATAATAATATCATAAACCTATAATTTCATCCCAGAACTGTTTTATTATCTAAATTATTATTATGCAATGAAATAAATATTTATATAATCAGTAACTGAACATATTGCAATAAAATATTTTTCAGTTTTTTTTTTCAACCATATGGTGTTTTAAATACATTAAACATTTCCTCCAATACCACGAAAATAACATAAAAAAAACATTGGTTATCCCCCACAGCTAGCAAGCGAATGTTCGAAGTATATGCGAGTCCTATTCATATATTCGTTGAGTTTAAGATTTAATCTTCCTGTTGAACAGCAAAACTTTTATGCTTCAACGATGGACAACAGAACTTGTAATCTTCTGAAAACATCACCGCAAGAGAATAAAGCGAAATTCTAAAACTCTGAAACAATCTGATTGAAAAGAGTTAGAAATTGAATTGGCTATAGATAGGTGTAGCAGGGGGGGGGGGGGGGAGTCGGAATTATCGAAACCAATTTATATCAATTTTACTAGTCAACAATAAATTCTATGTGGGTGGGTAAAATTTAATCCTATTTTGCAATACTGAAGATTCTTCACTAAAAAATGAAATAGCAGGAAAAAATATCTACAATTTTGAGAACTAGTCATATTGGATAAAGGATATTTACTCACAAATGGTAGATATCCTGTCATGAAAGATATTTCCCTGGAATATTAAGGGAAGAATAAATACTTCTGTCTGAGATATTCCCTTCATATCCCAGGAATAAATCCTTCTTGCCTGGATAGATTCTGTACCCTATTTTCACCTCTATTTTAGGTATTTCATTTTCATTTTAGTCTCTCTATCAGGTGTCAGTTGGAGTCCCAAAGGCAGCCGTCACGTCAAAGAATTTCTGTCACAAGTATGACAGGTGAGGATATGACAGACTCTGTCGATGCTACACAACATTTAGCAGTGAAATAGCAGTAAAATGGCAAACACATTCGACATGAGAGTGAAAGCTGCGAACATTATAGGAGAGAAAAGGCAGAGGATATGCGGAAAGAATAGGATATTATGGTAGAATATGCAAATCTAGCAGTATAATGATAGGGGTGTTTATTTTTCAGAGGTATAGTCAGCATTTAGCTTCGAAAATAAGACCTGAAATTGCTAAATGTAAAAATCTCGATAGAATGTAATAGACTGTTCATTCATTTGGAAATTATATTCGCACGTGTGAAACTTAATAAATATTTACCTATATATCTATATTAATGAATTTTATATTAACTATATATATCTCTTCCAAATTTAATTGAATATTAATTATGGTTTCTATATAAAAAACAAATTTTGTATCTTAATTTGATTGTTGAACTAAAACAAAATAGATTTAAAATCTTTGATACCTTATACGTATATTTATCAATAATGTTCATTAGTCAAGTACATGAATAACATAATTAAGTAATAGAATATGCTTGCAAGTTTTCGAGAAAAATACAAACTAAGTTTAAAATATTACATAATAAATCTTCATTAAAAGTTAAAATTTGTAAAAACCTATAATTATTTTCAAAATTAAATTAAGTAACCTAAATAAAGGACCAAACTTATTTACTTTTACAATATTTAAAAATAAAATGATTTTAAAACAAAAAACTGAATCATCAAATATGAAAATTAATATCAGAGATTTGTAGATGCATTTTTATGGAAAATCACTATGCTGCAAATATTTTACCTTTAATACTGCAATAGATATATGTCTACGGCAGGTAAGTTATCAAATATTAATATATAAGCCTTGAATATCAAAACATGCTAATTTCCTTCGTAGATTGAGGGAAGGTCAAATTTTAGCCGTGGTATATTTATTTATTTATCATCTTGTTATTCGCTTAACTGAGAAAGAGTTCAATCAAATTGCCTGAAATTTGGTGAAACGATTGGTCCATGTTCAGTGACCTGCTGCTAGAATTTTGGGAGCGACCGGGTCAAAGGTCAAGGTCACGGTCATTCATAACTCAAAAAGTATCGAACCATATTGCATGAAACTTGGTGGAACGATTGGTCAATATGCAGGAACCATTTTGATAGATTTTGGGAGTGATTGGGTCAAAGGTCAAAGATCAAGGTCAAGGCCATTTGTAACTCACAAAGTATTCGAACAATTTGTCTCAAATTTGATCGTACAATTGGTCAAGGACCAGGAACGATCTGGTAGAATTTTGGAAGCTATCAGGTCAAAGGTCAAGGTCATTTATAGCTCAAAAAGTATTGTACCATATTGCATGAAACTTGGTGGGACGATTGGTTATTATCCAGTTAGCAGTTTACTTAATTTTGGGAGAGATCAGGTCAAAGCGGAGGCGAAGGTATGCGCTCTACCGAGTGCACATAATCTAGTTATAGTATGTGTCAACTTTCAATAACATGATTCTGAATACATGGAGTAAAACGTAAATGAAATTTCATTGATTGAAATTGGTCATCTGTGATCGCATGTAGATAGTTATATGTAATTTGTGTCACCATTGTTTTTTGATTAGAAAATAGTACATTTCTCTGCTGCCAGACAGAACTCATAATCATCGATCGTTGGCTTTTACTCTGCTGTAATAAAATCGAAGATAAAGTCGAATATTTATCTCTACGATGATAAATAATTAGACATAAATTAAATAGTAATTTATCATAGATTAAAAACAAATCTATATAATCTTCATCTTCTTCCGTCGGATATTTCCGACAAAAATTTCGGCTGAATAGGGAAATTATGATACTTTATTTAATTTTTTTTTCTCGATAATACTCGTAATGTATAAAAATCGACAATCTGCCTATAACAAAAAATCAAAAGGTATTTCCATTAAATAATACCTGACTTTGTGCTCAGGTATCGCAGAGTTTCAGAACTAATATTTTTCTAGCCAATTATTATTGAGAATATGTCACTATTTCTGCCCAAATCAATTAATAAAGGGTTATACATGACACTCTACTGACTTCTATTGAAAAATGACATTACTAGTACTACAACATATATCTGTATATAACTAAAAGAAAGTAACAAGAGTTAGCAGTATTAAAGTTATTAAAGAAAGTTAAGTCACTTTTTTCAGGTATCGATTCACAATAAAAAAAAAATCAGAAATTATGAAGATAGAAAAGAAGTTTTTTACAAAGTTTCATAATTCAAAGTTTTAAGTTAATATTTATTAATAAAATATAGATAATTCCTTTTTATTATATATCCATAATGAATTATTTTTTGCCTTGACTATAGCAGTGTTCTATAAATAAAGTAAATTAATTAATAAAGCAAATTACTTTAGATATTTTGCTATCAGATGAAGCTCGTTAAAAGCGAATGTTTATTGGCAATCTATCGGTACACTGATAACCTGAATACAAATCATTCAATTAAAGTTCGAATCCGAGACAATTAAGTATTCGGACTGTAATTAGGTAAATATATTCAAGTAGCCAAGTAGTATCAATTTTCTTTAGTTCTTCAGACGTTCAAGTTATCGTTCATTGGTCGTAAGTACGTCAACTAGTCTAATAATATGAGCGTTTTATCGGTTCTATTGATATAATTATCCCTATGAATATCTATATATTATCACAAACAATTCGATTGATGAACATTGGGCACTTAGAGAAATCAGGATATGTTTATATAGTGATATATACATATATGGTAATATGAACTTTTGTCTTATAATTGTATGTTTATGGCTGCACGGAGATTATGTAGCTATAGAAGGCTAGATCAACTCATAATTATGAATAGTGTTCATGCCAGTTTGTTATGAGTGGTATATGTTTTTCACTACTTTTTTAGTAACGGTAACGTTTGAGTCATGGGGTATTAACTAAAATGATACACTATGGGACAGTATACCGCGTCATCTGATACTATACTGTTAGAAGTAAACCAATTGTCAACCACTCGGATGACCAACGTACTAGAATTGCAACTTCTTTTGTTACCAAAAAAATTTAATTCACAACAGTCTCTTTTTCTATATTTTCAACTCTCTTTTGAAATGAATTGTAGTTTTAAATGAATGCGTGAGATAATAACTGTTCTCACAAGAATTATATTATTATATGTTTTAAGTATATTTGTTCCAAGCAATTTAGTGAAATTGCGGAATCTTAAGATTGCGCTGTGCATTTATAGAATTTCGAGATTGCGCAAGGGTTGTGTGCTTGGATTAGCGATGCAGTTCTTTTAAAGCTAAGTAACTCATGCCAAATTAAGCATATATGGAAATATTTCTAACACTTATACACCACATTCACCTCCTACTTTTTAAAACGATGTGTGGAACAGCAAATCGTGGAGCAACCGACATTATTGAATAATTCAAATTAACGTGAAATTAACGAATTCTAACGTGGCAACCTATTTATTTCAATATCCAAGTTATTATATGCATAACTTTAACTATCATATTTTGATCAATTGAGCTAATTAAATACATAAATTGGTTATATCTTCCATCAGTGTTAGCTCCACTTCATACCCTTTACTTGCATTGCACAATCTCGAGATTACCGCGCATTTTCAAAGATCCTAAAAACGCGCAGAACATTCTTAAAAGATACTGCGATTTGGTAAATTGCGTGGTACACATACATGTATTGTATGAAATCATCAATTAACGTTACATTTTTTTAATATTTATTTTATATCTATTTATTATTCTGCATTCAAGCATAAATCCTTTATTAATTTTCAGATGTCCCAAATCAATAGCAGGTAATACAGTGACAAAGTGCTACATACAGATAGAATAGCTTCTATGTAGTTACGCAATTTCTGCTCTGAATAAGATTGCACTTCCATATCAACCATAAAAAATATCAGCTATATAAATACTGTAAAATGTGATGACAATGTGCTACATGGTTTTCGGCCGGCAGTGATTCAATCCTCCATTGACCTGCTTAGGCAACTCGTTGTGAAATTATTCTCTGTAGCCACAATATCCCATTGCAAATATCGACCAAAGGAGTCAACTGGCAGGGCGGGTGAATATCCATACCCCACAAAGAATAAATCTATTACTCTTGAGAGGGCCACCAAAGAAGCTTTTGTTATCCATCGGGTGGAGTGCCAATAAAAATTTGTAAGGCATTCACCACTGATAAGAAAGGTTTTGATGTTTCGAAACTGATTGAGGAGGTGCTCCCATAGCAGAATATCGCAACTAGGAATGCTTTTCTTAGACCACGTTACCCAATCGATCATAAAGTACAATATATTGCTGAAATGTTATATTGCAACTGTGCTTTTTTTGTAGGTTGGTATTTCTAGAAGTAGTTCATTGAAATGGGTGGTGACAAAGTGCTACGTCGTTTATCATGCTCTGTTCAGAGAAATGCATTATTTAGTTTGATATTTTCTATATCTATACATTATATGCAGTATTCAAATTTAATGATTACACCGTCTTTGATAATTTACGTAATGTATTTTTTTTTACTATTCTGCTTGCTTTGTATCAAAATTTATGATTTAATATATAGTATAAAAATATCAATGTATAATTATTCAATATACATAAATTTGATTACCATTTTAATTATGCAGAACATGTACAATCGTATACATCTTAATTTTTGATAACTTCCTTATACTATATATTGGTACAATAATAATTCAGGTAATTTTAAGACGATATCTAAAATACATATCTAAAGAGGTGTTACTTCATTCATTTCGAATAACCGTATATATTGTTTCCAGGTGATATTTGTTAATTAATGGTGATGATTATCTCGATTTCCTCAGTCTGAATTTTGATCTTCTTTTTGATTTTCACCAGATTCATAGAATTTTATTTTTACGCAAGATGGCACTTCATTGGTCAAGAACTGTCAGACAGTGTCTAGATGAAGAGTTTCCAAATCAAGTCTCAATTGGCTGAGGTTCAGATGGTGATATGAACATTTAAGTGGACACAAGATCACCAGATCTTACAAGTCTAAATTTCTATCAATGTAGATTCATCAAGAGTAAAATTTAACATACTCCAATCAAGGACATCGATGAGTTGAAGAACAGAATTCGTCAAGTTTCTGCAGAATTAACTTTGAAAAAGTTGCAATTAATAACACTATCTTCAGTTTCATTCCTGTCCCGTCTAAATTTAGTCGATTTTTTTGAAAGGCCACGGAGAAGCATATATTTTTTTAAAGTTCATTGTCTAAATGAATATATTTTTTTTTTATTTAAAGGAGGTCTGTTTCTTCTAGCAGAGGCCTTAAAAAAATTAAGTCAAATGATTACACAAATGAATTATTATGTATATCCCATATATCAAAAACTAAATTTAAAAATGTAAGTTATAACCTATATATAATAAGGAATTTATTAAAGTTTAAAACTATGTATGGTAAATATTTATGATTTCATATAAAAACTCCTTGTCGAAATAAATTATGAACGGCATATCGTTTATTATCGACGATATATTTAAATATTGATATTTATTGTAAGGCATCACAATTCCTGACAAATTCATCAGGACTTTTAATATGTAATATCCAATTCCCATTTATTACTGATTAAATTTATGCTTTTCGTCAAAATAGATGATCTATTTATTATCGATTATAATCTCCAATCGACTGTTATAATTTTCAGTTTTGGATTTCAAATAATGTGAATACTAATACATGTCTAAAGATACTAAATTAACAAGCAAAAACTGTCACAAATCAAGCGATTGTATATGTAATTCTATATAAATAAATTAATGGTTATATGTATTAATCCTTTAAGACCGCCTGTGACAAATTATAGTCATATGAAAAAATATAGGACTATACTTTGATTAATTAAATGTGCTTAGCCTATAAATATATATATAGTGAATTAAAAAAAATTATGATCATGAAAAATAATTAAAATTAGTACATACATTAAGTTCAATTTTAGTAACTAGACACATTAGAAGTAGTTCATAAAATTCTAACTTTTTAAACGTTAATTCCGGTCGTAAGTAAATGGTTTTAAACGAAGATTTATGATAGTATTAAATTGTATTAATTTTTTTATTTACTTTAATTTATCTTGTCAATAATTATTCACTCTAATTTTGCGAATAAATATTGTAATACGATTAAATAATAATAATTGTATTACATACAGTAATATATATTCCCTCGAAAAAATGTTTAATATTCACGATATTTATAGTGAATGAAATAAATAAATGAAATGAAAATGAAATTAAATGAAATAAATTATAAAGATGACATAAGACATCTTTAAAATACGTATATCTCATAAAATTATAGCACATTGATCATGAATTTAAATTTATTTCATGTGAGATAGCTTTCATGCATGCACGTGCTTTGAAATAATTTAAATAATGGAACTTTTTAAAAATACAATCTTCCTATTTTGAAAGAGCGAATCATTGTCAAAATAAACCAGGATAGACTATAGAAGGCATAAATTCATCTGTTCAGCCTAATTACGTATGAACCAAGTCAATGTTTGCCCAAGGCAATTGATAAGACAATTAGATATGAAAATTTGCAAACGTATAATAAATTAAGCAAATCAATTAATCAAGTTGACTTGTTTAGGCTGTATAGTGTATGATAAATACTAAATTAACGTTAAACTCATTGGGTAATTTGTAGCAACATATCTATATGTTACATTATGTAGTAGTACTTTAGTACAATACTGGTATTATATCATGGATAAAAAAGATCCATTTTATCAACATTCGTTGAATAAATTATATAGAATCACATGAGCATTATTTTCATTTGGATATTTTTGTAATTGATCATCTAATAATTTATATTAAATACCTAACAATAAAGTAAGAAATTGAGTTCGGGATCGCACCCGTGCCCCCATCTGGAGTTATGGTAAATCATTTACACTTATGTAAATCATTTCGTGCACAGTCACTTACATGAATGTTCTTCCATATGCTAAATATATAAGTCGCCATTGGAAACCATTACGATAATAAATTTGGCAAACGAAAATCAAATTAAAATATAGGGAATCACAGTGTTCCATAACTTAGCAATTATATTAATTCTGTATTCAATCGACGTCAACTTAGCAAGTTATTCGCAAATATATTTCAGAGAGTCAAAAGTTAGAACTATGATTTTTTCAATTACTGCCTCAAATAATTTGTGAGAGTATTTACAGACAGACAAACAGACATTAAATTATCATAGTATAGATTTAAAATTAATAATGAGAAATTATCATTATTTTATCTCAGTATAGATTTAAAGAAATAGAAGACAGTATAATTTAATTATATTCGAGGTATACCTTTCTGCATTATTTTGAGATTCGACGTCAAAGTCAACAATTTGCGAAATCCACCGAATCAGGGAGAAAATTATGGTTGGGTCATAGATGATTATGCGGTGTTCCATCAATGATCTAAAGGTTGCAGTTTTCATTTAAAATCTTAGGAGATTAAGTCCCCTCTTAATCTACGATGGTCCCACTATCAGTATGTATATTATCTGATTATATTATTTATCATAGGTTTATAATTTTTTTTCATGGTATATAATTAATTTTTAGCAAACTAAGAATTAAAATCTAATGGAACCTAAAAATTAGAAAGATTAAAATTTTATAAACAATTCTAGATTATAACTGATTAATAAATTTTTTAGAAAACGTTTATATAGCTTTTTATTTTTAATTTAAAAAATAAAAATAATTTGGTATATCAATCTATGTGTCATATTTTAGTGTACAATTTGTAATACTTTTTTTTTCTCCCGAAACTCATGACCTGATCATAACTATTTTGCACACTGTCACCCATATCCAAGTTCCGCCAGATGCGGTGATATTATCACCGATAATATTTGTAGATTAGACCGGTAATCTTAGGTAATTCTACCGGAATTTTCTGCCTGGGTAAAATATATTGTGTTTTTATGTATATTGTTAAAAATTACGTCCATATACTTCAGGTCTTATTTTATATAGTAGAATAATGTAATATAATAATAAAAATAAGTGATATATTGTATATACTCGTACATAGTAATAACTTCAATAAATTTGACGCGAATAAATTTAACAGAAATCAGTTTTTTCAGAATTTTGTTTCAGTTTCGGACAATTTTTTTTTCATCTGCAATGACTGAAGACAAAATGAAACAAGCTTTGTTTATTTTTTACTTTAATGGAGAGTACTTGAGAGGAATGTTTTTTAGTCACGCACATACACCAACATGTGAAAGTACAAACCATGGAAAAGCATTGCTAGAACATAAGAAAATGGATATGTGCAGCAGATCAAGTGATAAGGAATTGTGTGCCCGTTAAGAGATATTGATCATTGAAAGGATTTCTTCTCGCTAGGAAATGTGAAACATTCTACATTAATTCTATGAGCAAAACGCATAGTATATCCAGATTGTATTATTGTCTTGGTTCCTATATATTGTTTCTATAGTGGAACCATAATGTGTAGTACAAAATGGTTTTAGTGCTGAAAAAGGTAATTATTAAAATAAAATGCCTCAGTATGGAAGATTCAGTTCTTCTTATAGGTTCTACTATAAACACACATGTATTGCATATATGAATACCAAAATAAACTTTTACATATAGTACAGATAAACGAAAATAATCAAAGAACATTTTATTCCACATGATTTTTGTTTTTGATTACAATTGTTATGTATACATTAACTTTTCCATTCAAGCAAGCAAATAACGAAGTGAAAAGTATTAACTTTATACCTATAAAGAGTCGTATACACGTAGGGTTTTTAAGTCTTTCTACCAGACTTTTTGCTAAGCTCCTCCTACTTTTTCTACAAGAATATAGGAAAAAACGATATAATTGTTATTTATTTTAGTTGGTATCCATGATACCTGCAGGTATCATGGATAACAACTAAAATAAATTATAATTAAATCGTTATTTCTTATATTCTTGTGGAAAAAGTAGGAGGAGCTTAGCAAAAAGTCTGGTGGAAGGACTTAAAAAACCCTACGTGTGTACGGCCCTTAACGAAAATAGTTCACAGTATGACAGTATTACCGTAAGCATAGTTCCTTTTACTATTAGACTGGATTCGTTAAAAAAAGTGCATAACATTATAGTTCATGTTTGGAAAAGTCTTCACAAATACTCGTAATTGGGTCCTGCATTGGAATTAGCATAGTGACAGTACAACGTATTGTAATACGCGTTGTACAACCTTCTGAACCTCTAATTCAAAGACACCGAATGACATAAATTGCATAGGTAAGTTGCGCTTCAAAACTTTTTAACAATGTTAACAAACTGAAGTCAGTTCACTTTTTCACGTGAATGAGCAAGAGGGACAGGAGTTAAATTCATGGACATGCTTTGCTAACACTAAATTGCATCTCAAAACAATTCACTATTTTAAAGGACTTTAACTAGCGAAAAAACTGAACACATTTTGCCAGATTGAATACAATTATATTATCATCTTAAAAGAATTATTGTATACAGTAACCATAGTTTGAATGAATTTCTCACTTGCTTAGGACGTTTGAAAGTTATTGTCTATTATTATTTATCGAAATAAATTACATCCAAACCTCTATACTAAAGACAACAATTTTAATATTCACTTTAATTCAAGAGCTTCAAAACTGGTTTTTAATTACTAGACAGTGGCAATGATTTCCAAATTTATTGGCAGGTTTTTTTAACAGCAGTCATTTTAGTCCAGTAATTATAGAGGAGGTAAGTTTTCTATGCCTTAAATCAAGCAAAATTTACACAGGAACGATATTCCGCCAATTATTGTTGGGAATCAGATATTTTTCTCCAAGATTTTACATCATTTATATTTTCTAACGAAAATTAACGCTACCTAAAAAAATTTCTATATCCGAGAAATTTTTAGGTTAACCAATTCTATCCCTGGAATTAGAAAATTATTTATAGATAATTATTTTTAATAATTTCTTAAATTTCCGAATTTGTCAAATGGAGATTATTTTGAACGAGATCAATGGATAGTGATTCATCAACTGATCAATTTTGAACAGTTATCCTTATTTATTAAATATCTATAATTCTTCTGGTTCCTTTAAATAGTAGAAACATCGTAAAGAAGAAATTAAAGACAGAGGCATCAGTTCTATGAATATTCACACCATTTGTTTGTTTATGAATGCAGGAGGTGATTCAACAATGGCGACGGACTTGAATGGAACTATCTTTTGTAAGAGAGCACACTGATTAGGATGAATCGCTAAATTTACATGAGCAATGGTCCCTAGCTGTACCTAACTATGCTATAGTGAAGTCATGTGAGTCTGATTAGTGATAAGTCCAGCCTTCTATAGCTTCTCGAACTATAATAGATGGTAGGAGAACGACAGGTTTCTTCATGCTTTATTAACCACCTCATCAAGACAGACTGACTCGGCTAAATTGATTAGCTATAACGGCCTGCCTGCCTGTCTCGCTATAAAAACTACACACATTGTGTAATCTATCAAAAAATGAGAACATTTATAGAGGCCAATATGGGTTAGATAAGACAAGCCAAATTTGGTAGCCTCTTGCATGATAATTAAGATACACTTAAATAAAGAGACTTAATTAAAGTTGATTCACACGGCCATTCATCAACAAGAATTCATTATCTTCCAGATACTCTGTACTCTATAGGCAGTCAGAATTATCTTTTGCATCATCCAAAATTGTATCATCAGCATCAAGGATTATTTTGTTCCACGCAATTTACAGAATTGAACTATTAATAAGAGGGCGATGTTCTTTTTATAATTCTGGAATGGCGTGGCAATCTCGAAATTGCGCAAAACAGTTAAAGGTAAGAAGCTGTGCTACCTTTAATGGAGGGAATACCCCCAAAAAACGAGCTCTGTTTCAGTGAATGGACGAAAATTACCTAACTAGACTATCAAAGTAGGTGGTACCTAAATACACTAGATGGGTATAGTTATAACCTAGGTACCTAGATGCTTTTGTTTGGTAATTGCAAGTTGTAGGTACCTAGATAGTAGATACACTAGTTAAGTAGTTATAACTTATGGGTACCTAGATATACTAGTTGAGTAGTTACCAATTTGGTAGCTACCTAGAAACACTACTTAGGTAGCTACTAGTTACACATTAGTTAGGTAATTACAAGTTAGGTACCTAGACACACTACAGTTGGGTAGTTGCAAGTTAGATACCTATAGATACAGTATAGTTATAGGAAGTTGCAAGTTAGATACCTATAGATACACTATAGTTATAGGAAGTTGCAAGTAAGGTTTTCACTCACCCCTATTTTATATGGTTTAGAAAGAATATAAAAAAATAGAAAGTTAGAATATAAAACTCTCAGTTCTCAGTCCATGGTAAAGTTTAAATCTTCTGTAACTGGATGGAAGAGTCAAAACATGCGATATAGCTAGGTACCCATATCAGAAACATCACATCATCAATCGGTTTGATAAAAGTGTTTTGAGAAGTTAAATTGACTCTCTTGATACAAGCGCTAGTGAACCATATCGCTGAAACCACATACCATCCATCTATGACGCGTCCGGTGGAGGAAAGGCCTAATACACAAAATTTGAAAATGAACATTTCGTGGAAGATAACAATTTATTATTCCATCATTAGGTTACTCGAAGATAGGAAAAAGTACCTAAATGTAAAACTATTAGGCTATGTAAAATAAGTGGAAACCATTAAGTTTGTAGCTCTCCCGTTGAATCCAGATTTATGCAGGTTCCGAAGAGCAGCTTCTGCGGAAATTGGGTTCTGCAGGTTGAGCTCTGCAGTGATTTCGGTTGCCGTGGTCTTGCGATTTGGTCAAACTATTCGATTTAGACTCCGTTGGTGTTTCTCAGATAACTTCAACGTGTGCTTTGCTGAAATAGTTTTCTATATCTTTCTGTCTTATCATATCGGCGTACCAGACTGTAACCTCTGGAAAATGGAGTGGGAAATCTCGTGATTTAACTCCTTAGTATTATTTTTTCTCATTCTTTTACTCAATTTGGTAAATCATGCAGCTAACATTATTCAAGAAAACCTCAACATTGCCCCCGATTAAATAATGAAATCCGTGTAATCTGTAAGAAAGTGTATAAAAGATGGTAATAGACATAAATAATATATTGAAATATAAATTTAAAACATTCTCTCTCACATTTATTCCATAGATTTCTATAACTTTCTAGGGTTTTACGTAATTCAATTTTTTAAAACCCATAGCGACTTTTTATACACTCATGTATAGCTATATTCTTAATTATATCTTTACAATATCATATACAGTCTTAATATCATAGTCTTTTATAACATGGAGTTCAACTTAGAATATTTTCTAGTCTTTTATAATATGGAGTTCAACTTAGAATTTTTTCTAGTCTTTAATCTTTCTTTTATTAAAATTATCATAAACTAACGTGGTGTTCAATAAAATTTCATTAACCAAGATTTTATTTAATTTCTATCGAGGTTATCTATTTTATAAATATTATTTAATTATACTAACATTTTTCCACCGAAGATGATCCTAATACTTTTATTGTTTCAGTAAATAACTAAATTTTTCCTATTTCTTTCAATTTTTAAGAATTTATAGACACCTCGCAAATGCTCATTGCAGTTTAAAAAATTGCCTCTAGAACCAGAAAGCACTTAACAAAAAAGTTATAGCTTCTGCACCTCATTGGAGAAATGACTACCAAGAAACCAAGAAAAATAGTAGAGCAACCAGTGATTCCAATTTAGATAGAGCATGATATCTTTCACAAGGAGTTGCTAGATGTTCATGGGGACCACGTTAATGCATGTGGTCCATGCTAATCCAAGAATGTGGTCCATTTGGTCCATACTAATAAACCACATACATGTGGTCCATGACCACGCAATTTGCCAATTTGCACAATCTCGAGAATGCCATGCCAGTATTTAATGAGCGTGACTTAATACCTTCATATTAATTATTATGAAATCGAATATATACTTATTAAATAATAATGGAGCCCATCAGAATAAAAAAATCAGCTAGGTCTTTAAACAATCATGAAGTGTCCAGTACAAACAACTAGCGGATACAACAAACTACAAAACAGCCCTTTATGCTGAAAGTTTCAAAGTAATCTTTATTTGTTTTTATTTAAATGAAGATCTCATCATAAATGACCGTTTGGTAGCTTGTCGTATCCGCTAGTTTGTTGTACTGCACACTCCATGATTGTTTGATGAGGGGCAGAACACCTCCCGATACCCGTATCTCAGTATCCAATTTCATAGTAAATTAAATGGAGGTATTAATTAACGTACACTCGGCATTATGGGTTAAATGGGTTTAAAAACGCGCAAAACATTCTTGAGATTGTGCAAATCGTAAAATTGCGTGGAGTATATATAGCATGTGGTCCAATAGCTAATTCCTGTAACCAATGGTCCTTAGTCTACAAAGTATATTAACTATAACTGCAATATATCTGGTTAAAGGTGATATTGATACTATCATAATTATGTAGTATATAGGGCATCTATCGTTTATATTTTACAAGAAAATGCTACTGATGATAATATAGATTATTGATTGGTAAAAGTTCAAAATATTTACATAAATAATCTATAAATTGTATCTATAAATACAAATAGTCATTATTAGAGGTTTAAATTATTGGATTTATTTATGGAATCAACTACATTATTAAAAGTATTCACAGCAATATCTCCCCATCTCCATCTCCACGTAAGTCTAAGGTAGTGCCATTTTTCGTAGAGTTTACAGTCGCCACGAAATATTTATTGACATTTATGTGGTATGAATAGATTGTTATATGTTTGGGACTCTAGTCTCACTGGAAGAGTGGTAGTTATTTTCACTCCTAGACATGATATGCTAAACAGATATTTAACTCGTGTACACTTTCCTGGAAGAGTTTGAAAAAAAAATCTGGTATTTAAGAAACTAATAGAAATTTTCAATAGATATAGAGTAATACAAATTGTCATGATTAAATAAATTGAGAATTTGAAGTTCTTTCAAGACAAAATTGATCATGCCAATAATTCAGCCAGCCTCTGTTTGTTCAGCAACATTAACGATGTCTCAAGCAGCATAAGAGGATATTTTGATTGGTGGGAAATGAAGCTGTGGCTAAAATAGGTTCATAATTTCAGGGTACAGCCAACAGATAAATAATGCCAATCTTCTCATTTTTGTAGCCACGCAATCGTCATAACATCAAACGTAATAATTACACTAAACGATCAGTCGTAAGAAGTTCAAGCTCTACTGGGAGGTCGAGATTATACCGTATCATTATTAGGCTCCACCAATTGTGGAATGAATTTATCACCGGGGATGCTCATGTACAGCGGGTGGTTAACCCATTCTCTAACATTTCTCCCAATTACCATTCAAAAAGTATATACCCAATGAAATAGCTTATTATAATTCATTCCCATATCTTAGAGAACATAGGTAATATCGTAATTTGAAAGTGTAGTATAAATAACTTAAATCAAATTCAAAATTCAAACGGTTGCTGATGATATAATTGGTCAAGGCACTCCTTTAACAATTCCTTCTCAGCTCCTAAAAAATGATAATGTATCACGAGTTCGAAGGTGATATGTGCATGCAAATTCTAAGAGTGATAGTAATTGCAAACACTTTGTCCTAACTATCTATTTTCTCCTCTTATAATTATACGCTTTTAAACATGTACCTACTAGGTAGTTATTCAATCATGTCCGTACAAATTAAATGAACAGAGTTCTCAGAAAATGAACTATTGACACACGAATAAATCAAAGTAAAAGTCACATAAAATAATCATGGGTTAGCATAACAGATGTTATTTCCCATGTAAGTATTTACAGGCGATTTAAATACTGCAATCTCCGGCTGGTAGTTTTTTGTGAACTAATGCATATGTATTATTCTTTCACGGTTCACAGAATCAGAAACCCAGTGGAAATGGCCTCAGGAGCTTTGAGAAACACAATATTTAAAGTCTATTGTTAGAGAAGCTGATGGGACAAATCGAGCAGAAAAATAACTGTTCTTTCTTTACTACTAGAGATTCCTAACAATGATATATCAAACAGAGCTCAGTTCTTTTCTCCGCTCTATTCATTTGTTGCAGGGTATTATTAAGCTGCTTTAATTTATAAAACAGTATGTAATTAACTTTTATGTTTACCATTTCAACTTTTATCGCTTTTACGTATGTCCTACATTTTCTTGATTATTGTTTGGAATTGTATATTTTCTACATAAATAATAATGTAGAATTATTATGTGACTATCTATTTAGAATTCTATATTTTCAATCACAATACAGGCATCCCCCGCTTTAGTTACCAAATAACGACTCAGTTTAGTTACACAACGGTAACTAAAGCGAATAAAAGTAACAAGAAATTTATAATTGATCATGCACCCCAGTATAACCTTAATTGTTAAGATCATGCACCCCAGTATAACCTTGTTAAGATCATGCACACCAGTAAAAAGCTTGTTAAGATCATGCACACCAGTAAAAAGCTTGTTAAGATCATGCACCCCAGTGAAAAGATTGTAAAGATCATGCACCCCAGTGAAAAGCTTGTAAAGATCATGCACCCCAGTAAAAAGCTTGTTAAGATCATGCACACCAGTAAAAAGCTTGTAAAGATCATGCACCCCAGTGAAAAGCTTGTTAAGATCATGCACACCAGTAAAAAGCTTGTTAAGATCATGCACACCAGTAAAAAGCTTGTAAAGATCATGCACCCCAGTGAAAAGATTGTAAAGATCATGCACCCCAGTGAAAAGCTTGTAAAGATCATGCACCCCAGTAAAAAGCTTGTTGAGATCATGCACACCAGTAAAAAGCTTGTAAAGATCATGCACCCCAGTAAAAAGCTTGTTGAGATCATGCACCCCAGTGAAAAGCTTTTAAAGATCATGCACCCCAGTAAAAAGCTTGTAAAGATCCTGCACCCCAGTAAAAAGCTTGTTAAGATCATGCACACCAGTAAAAAGCTTGTAAAGATCATGCACCCCAGTGAAAAGCTTGTAAAGATCATGCACACCAGTAAAAAGCTTGTAAAGATCATGCACCCCAGTAAAAAGCTTGTTAAGATCATGCACACCAGTAAAAAGCTTGTAAAGATCATGCACCCCAGTGAAAAGCTTGTTAAGATCATGCACACCAGTAAAAAGCTTGTAAAGATCATGCACCCCAGTGAAAAGCTTGTAAAGATCATGCACCCCAATAACATCTGGGGTGCATGATCTTAACATGATCCAAAATTTGTTTTAGAGTTAATAATAATATACAGTCTTTCATTGCTTGTGACTGTGATGAAAAAGTTTAAAGTCTTGAATTTATTAAATGTTTTAAAATCCATCCATCCATAGCTTAACTCTCACTCAGTATAGGTGAGTAATTAATAGATACTTAGACTTCTATAATTATTGTGCTACATTTCAAACCGCAATTTTATGCTGTATGAAATGTTTTCGGTAGTAGGGTACTAAGTTCCAAGTTATTGGTTGGTTCTACAATTTCGGACACGTCAGAAAAGAAAATATTATAATTATTATTTAACTTCTATTCTAATTGTTATCATGGATGCCAATTGAAATAAAAGTTAAATAATGATTTTTATATAAAGATTTTCACGTGTTCGAAAATATGGAACCGTGCAATAACATGGAACTTACCCTAAAATAGGACATGTTGAATTTCTGAACCAATTGCTTCTAATAACCTCTTCTGGATTATAATTTTGATGTTTTTTTTAGTCACCGTGAAATAATCACAAAAAATTGTTTCCGTTTTCTATGTCAACGAACGGTTCTTATTTCGAATCATGACTTAAAATAAGTACCACTTTTACTAAAGTGAGTTGTACTTAAAGCGAGGCCTGCCTGTATATAGTGCATAAATTGCCCCATTTCAGTACCAATTTTATTAGGTTTATATTGTGTCTAAATTGAAATTTTATAAAATTAAACAAAATTTTGAATTGAAAATTATTCTGCTTTTGAAGTGAAATAAACACTGTTAATTGATCACCATCATGCAGTGGTGAAGATATCAAACACTAGATGCTGAAAAAATGGTTTTCTATTAATTATATAGCGCATTCGCTGTTTGAGATCGAATGCAAATAATTTGGTTTATCATATTCTATCATTTTATCTTCAAGAAACTATCAGTAAGTAGTAATAGAGAAATAATTCACTATGAATGAAGACAACCAACCATATTTGTGACGGTATAAATGATTACTGGTGAATAATACAAGGATTTTTTCTATAAGAAATTTGAATTTGAATTTTTAAATTTACAATTAACATTTTACATTAGTTGCTTTTTGTATTCTAAATATACATTAACGTAAAGTTTCCATCTCTTCATTTGCTTATAATTTTGCATTGCGTATTTAACTATAAATTACCCATAACCATCCGATGTTATACCCCTAAATACCCACTCGCTTCTTCAATAGACTATAATTACCTAGGTTTTTTATCACAAAATTTTATATAAATCGCAACAGTATTTCTCATTCATCTTTTTTATTTTTCATGAGGTAATCGAAATTAACACTCTATGTTGACAACTTTTCTATGCATTTCATGTATATTATTAGTGATGAAGAATTGAGTTTAATTAATATAGTAATCTAAAAGAAAATTGCCCCCCAAAAAAATCTTCAAATGGACTTCGTCTTAAATTCGTCTAATTTTTTGTATTGTTAAATATAACTATTGTATTCTAACGGATTTTTTTTTCAAAAATATATTCCAATATATAGATACCATTAATTTACAAGCTCTGCAATAACATTTCTAATTTAAAATTAAAATTAAAACTTTGAAATCCATTTCGCCCGATTATTGAAGTAATTTTCATTGCAATTAATAAATAATAAAGTATATATTATATGGAGTTTCTTTATTTTTTAATGTATACTCTACATATCATGTATAATAACCAACAATTATTGTATATTAAAATTTTGTCTATGACATTGTGATAACATTCTTCGGAATACTTTTCAGCTGTAATAAAAATAATAAACAAACATGATGATAACGTATCAATTGTACTTTGACTGACACTATATGAGATAAAATAAAATGATTCCATTTCGACACGTCAGAGAAAAATTCACTACATTTAAGAGACAAATAATTCAATTCGCTGGTTATAGTGAATCAGTTCCCAGTTCTTAGAGATATAATGTATACTGCATCAGGATTTATACGTAAATATACTGGGGCAGGATTTAATCGCAAGATATACTGGGGCAGGATTTAATCGCAAGATATACTGGGGCAGGATTTATACGTAAATATACTCGAACAGGATTTAATCGCAAGATATACTGGGGCAGGATTTATACGTAAATATACTCGAACAGGATTTAATCGCAAGATATACTGGGGCAGGATTTAATCGCAAAATATACGGGGAGAGGATTTAATCGTGTTATATACTGCAGCAAGATTTATTCCTAAATTATACTGCTCCACGATCTTCTATATTTTTCTATATTTCTTTAGTCGAATATTTTGAGCCATTATAGTAGGGGTATATATATTTTGCGTACCAATAAAAAACTTTGTTACGCAAGACTCAGTGTAAATTTTCCTACTACCAACTATATCACACTAAGTATGGCCCATTTAGTGCTGAAGATCATGTCTGTGACATTTAAAAAAAATATAACATGATGGATATAATTCACATATATTACATCGATTTAATTTATATAATTAAAGGTACATATCTACACCTTTAGGTGTAGATATTAGAGTACGAACATAAACGTATCCAAGTGTGGATGTGAAAGTTGTCTTTTTTGCGAGAACCTAACTAGTGAATATACTGCAAGTACTTACGAGGTTCTGAGCATGCGCAGAACTACCCTAAACAGCTAGCGGTACGGTGCTTACTTGCTAAACTAAAATCTAACTTACCTGATCGCTAATACTATCTAGTCTGTTAACAACTAGGAAATTAGATGCTTCTGTTCATGGTAGCATGCACTAAATTTAGATTCTCCTGCTATGAACATTATTTAAAGCGCTACATTAAATATAATAGCGATTCTTAACTTGGTCAGATTTTACAAACTGGTATATATCGTTAATAAATTTGTATTTATTATTAGCGATTGTATAAGACTTTTATAGTTGAATTTTTATGGTAAGATATTCTCATGTAGTACCTCCCTCAAAAGTCATTATGAATATTATTGAGACATTGTAAAATGATTGATCGTCTTGCAATTTAACTTTCGGCTTGTCTTCTCAAACCAGAATTGTTCTCTAGACTTTTTAACTTGCTAACGCCTAATAATAAAAAGACCATGACGTAATAGTCCATATAAGTTCCTTTTAATGAAGTTATATGACATCATTAGATGGGAATACAAAATATTGAGCTATATATTACAGTAAAAGTAAAACCTTTGCATTATTATATAAAACGTATATGCATAAAGCATGGAATATCTGATGCTTTATATATTGGAAGGCATTCGACCTTTTACCTTATTGAAATTTAAAATAGTAAAAAATTTTATGTATGTGTAGTTTAAAACTCAATATATCAATTTTGATGACAAAGATTCCAAATGTGAATAATGAGAAAATGATACATTGTTCTATCTATTCGATATAATCACCCTTATTACGAACTACAGCTTTCAGTCTAGGAACATGTATCGTATTTCTATTCTTGCGGAATGACTTCTCATTCTACTTGCAGTTTTGCTTTCAGGGACTCAAAAGAAGTGTGAGGAGTAGTTCAGACACTGTCTCTAAAATTTATCCGATAGAAAAATCTAACGGATTAATGTCAGGCCTCCTTGCTGGCCGGAGATCTTTGGCTATGAAGGATAAAATATATTTTCTTGAATCCAGGTTTCAGTCGACTTCCAATCATGTGATGGTACTACTACATGTGAGTCCAATTGGAAACTCCGTGGTGAACTCTGAAAGTGTTCTTCATCCCAAGAAAATCAAAGATATATACCATTCTGAATTCAATTTTAGCGCATGAGTAAAAATAGGGTGTGCAGACGTTTCGTCGAAAGACACTTCGTCAACAGATTATTCTACCCTTGTCCGAACTAGCAAAACTCGAAACTCGATCATTCTGATTGTTTACAATTTGCTGCATGTTAAATTTCTTCCCATCCATGAACACCAAGCTAGGGAGCGTGCCTTCAGCTATTCCATTCAGGATGTGACTACTTCCTTCAGCTCTCATTCTCTCATGATCGCCAGTAAGCTCATGACGTTCCAGCATTTTAAATGGTCTTGTTCTTAGATCTTTTTTCAGAAGACATATTGAAGGATTGCCAAAACTGGCTTCCGCTGAAGCCAGTTTACGATTGAAGCGTCATGTGTTTTGACGCAACTTCTCCTGTGAGATCAGTTTTCAGGTCAGTACGCTTCATTTGCTGCCTCAACCTGGATTATCAGAAGTTAAACCAGTTTCATTGAATATTTTAATCATTTTCCCAAACAGTCAAACGATTCATTATCAACTTCTTTCCAATTGATTAATTAATCCTCTTTCCTTTGTTGCATGAGCTTAATCGCTGTATTCAGATCTACAGCCATGATACAAAGTATAAATTTGTAATCTAGATGCCAGAAATAGGAAGATAGTGTATGACTCTATAGCTTCAAGATTATATGATTCATAGAATCGAAAAATGATTTCGAATGATCACAAGCTTCAGTTCTCAATCACCCTGTATATATTAATGTATAAAAACCAGGTAACCTTAATTTTTAAACATGCATATTAATGTATAAACAATATCAATCATATCATATCAAAACGTTTACATAGTTTTTATTCATGTCTTAAATTCATATAGCAATCAAAATATCAAAGCAAGTATATTTTCTTTTTTATCTTCAGAATCATTTATAAATAACAAGTTGGTATTTTTTATTAAGTATTTTGATAATGATTTTGTTGTACTATTATGTGTATCAAACAAAGCTCTTCTAAATAGCATATTTAAATAATTATCGATTGTACTAAAGCCATTGGAGTCTGTTGTAAATGTACTTGGTCTTGCCAAATAATTACCAGGCGATAAACCAGTTCTTTTCTCCCTTGGCATATATACTCCCCGGCCTCAGTGTTTCCAATTAAATCATAGATCGCAGCTAGCACTCGTCCTCCAACAGTCTTGTACTCTAGGCCACGTATCTTTGCACTCTAAAAGACCGTACACACGTAGGGTTTTTGAAGTCGTTTCACCAGACTTTTTACTAAGCTCCACCTACTTTTTCCACGAGATAATAGGAAAAAAATATAATAATTATTTATTTTAATACCTGTAGGTATCATGGATACCAACTAAATTATATAATTACTATATCCCTTATTCTTATATTAGTCTTGTGGAAAAAGTAGGAGGAGCTTAGCAAAAAGTCTGGTGGAACGACTACAAAAACCCTACGTGTGTACGGCCCTTTAGATTCTAAGCTAGCTTACATCAAGACTAAACCATCAATCTTCTGCTATCTGATGCATTGACTTCTTATATTTGAAGGTTTTATTTTTCGGTCCTCAATGTTTCATTCAAATTTCAAAAAAGTATAAAACCTGGATTATTATTATAAATAGGGTCTAAACTGTGAGTTTAATCAAATTCTGGTCCCTTTATCTATTCTACACTGCATCTTAATGTAGCTTTACAGGGTTGCCTGGAGATAATGTTATCTTCGATGTCATTTCTGGTTAAAATGCTTCAGTTAATTTATTATCTGAATTTACGATCCAAGAGCGTCTAACATTTCATGGAAGATTAGTGGATTAAAATATTTCGCTTTTGACCTGATGCTAACAAATTGATAGAATATCTTGAATGCGAAGGCAGAAAAGATAGAAAAAAAATTGAGAGAATTCGTTATGCGGATTTAGCAGTAATAGAAGTTGCGATTTTTGTTGATTTAGTCAAAAGAAATGTTTAGAATTTGAAAGCATGTGTAATTTATTTAAATGTAGATAAGGGAAGTGGATCATTTAAAAGAAGTGCTATAGATTGATACCAAGCTTTTTAATGGAAAAGTAAGGTAGTATAGAATTATGCTGTTTTATTTATCACGTATTAAAAAATTTTTGAAAGCACGTATTCGATAAAATAAATTTCAATGATGTAAAAAATATTTTATTATATTGCTTATTAAAACTCTAGTTTAATAGTCAATTGCCGGTATAAAATAATATAAAAAGTTATATAACAACTTTTTCAAACATCATATATATTATCATCATTATAAAAAAACAACATTCGAAAGCATAATTAATGGGTAAATCAGTATGAAGCTGTCTTAGAAATCCGTGTACAGGAAGACCTCGAAAAATTGCAAAAAATTGTACTGCCTACACAAACAAACTGGTTTTGGGAGGCCCCTTCGTGTAGGTATGAAAGTACAGCCAGTTATTTCGCACCACAACTGCATTGGGCAAACCTAAACCACGGATGATATTATTCTAAACCACGGATGATATTATTCTAAACCACGGATGATATTATTCTAAACCACGGATGATATTATTCTAAACCACGGATGATATTATTCTAAAGTACGGATGATATTATTCTAAACCACGGATGATATTATTCCAAACCACGGATGATATTATTCTAAAGTACGGATGATATTATTCTAAACCGCGGATGATATTATTCTAAAGTACGGATGATATTATTCTAAACCACGGATGATATTATTCTAAAGTACGGATGATATTATTCTAAACCACGGATGATATTATTCCAAACCACGGATGATATTATTCTAAAGTACGGATGATATTATTCTAAACCGCGGATGATATTATTCTAAAGTACGGATGATATTATTCTAAACCACGGATGATATTATTCCAAACCACGGATGATATTATTCTAAAGTACGGATGATATTATTCTAAACCGCGGATGATATTATTCTAAACCGCGGATGATATTATTCTAAACCACGGATGATATTATTCTAAAGTACGGATGATATTATTCTAAACCACGGATGATATTATTCCAAACCACGGACGATATTATTCTAAAGTACGGATGATATTATTCTAAAGTACGTATGATATTATTCTAAACCACGGATGATATTATTCCAAACCACGGATGATATTATTCTAAACCACGGATGATATTATTCTAAACCGCGGATGATATTATTCTAAACCACGGATGATATTATTCTAAACCACGGATGGTATTATTCCAAACCACGGATGATATTATTCTAAACCGCGGATGATATTATTCTAAACCACGGATGGTATTATTCCAAACCACGGATGGTATTATTCTAAACCACGGATGATATTATTCTAAACCACGGATGGTATTATTCTAAACAGCGGATGAGATACACTGTACAAACTGAAAATAATTAATATCAGTGGTAAAATTAGAATTTAATAATAATTAAGTTTATTGAAGTTATTCAAAAGATTGCAAGTTCATGCAATCACATAAAATAAAATAAAAGATATATACATTTTGAAATTCAAATTAATATATACAAATAATTAATATCCTCAAGCCCATTAAAGTAGCTAGAAGCTATTCGGGCAAATAGTTGTTGTTTTACAAATGGTTGTTTTACAAATGGTTGTTTTACAAATGGTTGTTTTACAAACGGTTGTTTTACAAATGGTTGTTTTACAAATGGTTGTTTTATAAATGGTTGTTTTACAAATGGTTGTTTTACAAATGGTTGTTTTACAAATGGTTGTTTTACAAATAGTTATTTTACAAATGGTTGTTTTACAAATGGTTATTTTACAAATGGTTGTTTTACAAATGGTTGTTTTACAAATAGTTGTTTTACAAATAGTTATTTTACAAATGGTTGTTTTACAAATGGTTATTTTACAAATGGTTGTTTTACAAATGGTTGTTTTACAAATGGTTGTTTTACAAATGGTTGTTTTACAAATAGTTGTTTTACAAATAGTTGTTTTACAAATGGTTGTTTTACAAATGGTTGTTTTACAAATGGTTGTTTTACAAATGAGTTTAAAATTAATAATTAAGCTTCTCATTTGAAATAAAATAAATTCGATATTATTTTTATACTTTTATCGTAAGCTGAATTATAATTTATAGTTATTATAACTGAATAAATAATTTATATTAACTATAAATATTCAGATTTATTTAGGAAAATGTGTAACTAATTAGCTCGTTTGCTACCTGGACATTAGTAGAATTATTCAACAATCAGGTAAAACTCGTTTTGTGCCACTACCCGAAAGATTATGAAATCTCTTATTGCAATTAAATTTTTGAATTAATTTATATAATTAAGATGAAACTGATATTCATATTTCTGTACTTAATTTGACGTTGAATTAATAAATGCTTTTACATGTATGACATTATTAAAAGTAGTCAATTCATCATCAGGAGCATATGTGAGAAAGAATCCTGGACTAAAACATGAATATGCACTTTAATATCATAGATCTTAAGAATATCATAGACGCGACAAAATTAAATGGTATAAAAAACTATAATCCGCTGGTTTAGAACCATTCAATAGTCTTTAATTCAATCCGTCTATAATATTTTCAGGATCTATGATTTAAAACGCATATTGTCACAACCCTCTAAGTATGTATGTTGGATTCTTATATACTTACTATATTAGCTCTCTATCCTTCATTTTATTATGGTATTTAATATATGATATGATTTGATACCAAAAGAATTGGAATTTTAAGTGTACCATAGTTATATTGCTGACAAAAATCTTCTTCTAGAGCTAAGTCAACTTTCTTCATATCCATCACAGCTATGAATTAGAGGTAAACAATTATAGCACTATCAGTATAGCATCTCTAAACTCATCCATGGGCCTCCTTCTGGGAAATCTTAATAAATTTATAAACTGAAGAGCAAGTGAAACAACGTAAAAAGTAATCATACTGATGATGAATATTTTATTATTCGAAAGCTCTTAAGAAAAATAGAAGGATGATTACTTTTCAGTTGTTTCACTTGCTCTTCAGTTTATAAATTTATTAAACTCATCTATTACTACCTATAGGAGGCACGATTGTATTAAAGACTTAATCTTAAACACATATAGTACACAAAATAAATGAGACTACATAGGTTAATCATTTAAAAATTGAGTAAACTCCTAGTTAAGTCCGATATCGACTTTAACTAGGAAATTACCGAAAATTGTTAGGACAAATTGATTGTAACGATTAATGATCATTTTTAAGTGTGCAGCAATAAACTCTTTAAATTTAATGCTTTGGGTAATTTCAATTATGTTTTAAGTATATATAATAAAATTGATAGTCACTTAATTGTGCTATTATAAAATGTGCAATAATTATTAACGTTCACAATATTGTTTTATTTTGATAGTCTCTTTATATTGAAGTTCTATAATTATTACTCTATTATATATTGCAGATATATTTGAAGTTTTATCTTTAATGATATATTCTAGTATCATTATATAGATAACAAAAAATATATTATACAGAGTGACCCACAAAAAAGTGTAACCAACTCAGAATTAACATAAATATTGTAATCATAAGTAGTTAAAAAATGAGTTAAAGTAAATTTAAAAATTAGATTATTTTTCGTGTATCCATTCTACCACCGTCATTGCTTAAGATTGTACGTGTACGATATTTTGTGGGTCACCCTGTATAGTACGTATTTATTTAAATAAATTGATAAAACTATAACTATGCTTCAATATAATCATGTAGCAATAAAAGTCCGTTAATAAAAAGTCTAAAGTTTCGAATTACCAAGCTGGTCATCTGTAAAAAAGGAAATTGTGATAATTTGATTATAAATTGGAAGATGTACATTTTAAAAATTATATAAAATAATAAATATGAATTATAAAATAAAATTAAAAGATAATACAAATTTTGTAACCTTCATTTCAGTTATAGATTTCTAGAGTTATTATTTAGAATAGTATAGTATTTTAAGTAACATATTTCACCTTTTCTTTTGGATGGAAGGATTATTAAAGACACTGACAGTTGTGATGATTCAATTCTAATTTATTGAACAGAATCATCGACGAATAGCATCAAATTATCTATTTTCTTTATATATTAATAAATCTCAAAAAGTAATTTATTTGACAGTTAAATAGTGGATGATTGATGTATGCCATTTTATTATTGAGAACATTTTTGGACGAAAAAGTTGTAATAAGCCTGTATCTATAATAAAATATATCTGTATCTATAATAAATATAATAAAAATTCTTGTAACTAGATACATGCAATACATAAATTTTTGCTCATTTTACCAAGAAATAAAATTTATTCTCAATTTTGTGAAAAAAAAATCGCAAAATGTTCAATTTTTTTTATCCTGATTTTGATGAATGGTCATCAGTTTAAGATCAATAAATAGCATTTATTTTTAATGTTTTGGCCATAGCTTAGGGAGACATAGCGGTTTCTTTTCGAAGTAGATGCTATCTTCTAGTGACAGTTTATGAAAGTCATTGTATAGTTACGTGTTTTGTAGCTGGAGATAATGGATGGTGTGCTGACTTTGCTAGATTGAACTGTGAACGGAGATGTCATTTGCTACCTACCCAAACGGAATTTATAGTTGGCATTATGTACATTTATGGTTGGGCATTACCGTTGGCATTATAGACGGCAAGTGACCGTTTTGCCGTAGATATTTTATAGTTGGCATAGCCTACCATAAACAACTAAATACAGTTGGCATATCCTACGATAAACAACAAGTAGAGTTGGCTAATCCGCACATAATCGCTGATATCAAATATTTCTTTAAATAAGGCTGAGCCAACTATAAACAACGTTATATTATGGATGGCGATACCAACTATGTACAACGTTATATTTTCGATGGCGATATCTACTATGTACAACTATATTGCTATTCATTGGCATTTGCCCATATTTTCGTGGTTAAGGTGAATAAATAAACTGAAACAGAGTGAACATTTTATTATATCGCAAAAAGCAAATCTCTTGATAGCTATTTTTCATATACATATTAATGTTTTTTTTAACGCACCAATATATATTTATTATTAAGTATGAAAGAAAGCTTCGATTACTACTTAAATAAATTTTGCGGAGAAACATATAGCTAACAAATTCATATCTTATTTAATATTTACTTAATCAATCATGATAAACACTTCCTTTGAAGAGAAGTATGTAACAATGTGGAATAATTTTTATATATATAATAGATATAAATAGTGGTAATTTTTTTAGTAGAAGGGGTTTAACGTCTGCTTCGGAACCAAAGGCCATATCGCTGACGTCAAAAGGAAATTAAATACAAGGGACTGGAAGAAGCAGTCTGAGAGGAGAGTGGCTCCATGAACAAAGTCACTTACCACCGTCGGCGACAATGCTCATGGATGCAGAAAAGCTACTCTGTCAATGCAGTCACTTACCAAGGAATGTGACGAAGAGGGACACAAGCACCTGTGGCTGCACTCGCGGATAGAAGAGGAAAATGAAGAGGTGATAGTAAATGAAGCACACGAGCCTACCTAACACAAAAATCTAAGACCTCGTAGTTGAAGAGCATAACCCTAGCGCTATCATATAGAACTGCAAGTAGCGTTAAAAAAAATGATAAACATGTTAAAAAGGAAAAAAAGACCATCTATAATCCAAATTACATCAATTCGGGGGCCAAGGGCGACACCCTCCTTCTTTTCCATTCACCACAGACAGCTTCAGGATAAAGCCCCTGGGGGCTATATAGTGGTACAAACAAAGTAATGCCCTCATTACTATATTTTCTAACTTGTTTGCCAAAAGTACAAGTAGTAAACACTAAACAACCAATAGATCTTATACTACAAAATTTTCTTCCTATTTTTTTCCCCCTAAATGCTCAAAAATATGGTGCAATAAGAAATGTGAAGATTATAAAAGATAGTGAATTAATATAGAAAAAAGCGTAAATATTTAGAAAATAATATTCACATTCTAAAATACGTAGCTTCCTCTTACAAAAATACTAATAGAAGCTAATACAAATCTATAAAATGATTAAAACTTGGAAAGCAGCTAGTACTGAAGGAGCAGCTAGTTCTGAAGGAGCAGCTAGTTCTGAAGGAGCAGCTAGTACTGAAGGAGCAGCTAGTTCTGAAGGAGCAGCTAGTTCTGAAGGAGCAGCTAGTACTGAAGGAGCAGCTAGTTCTGAAGGAGCAGCTAGTTCTGAAGGAGCAGCTAGTACTGAAGGAGCAGCTAGTTCTGAAGGAGCAGCTAGTACTGAAGGAGCAGCTAGTTCTGAAGGAGCAGCTAGTTCTGAAGGAGCAGCTAGTTCTGAAGAAGCAGCTAGTACTGAAGGAGCAGCTAGTTCTGAAGAAGCAGCTAGTACTGAAGGAGCAGCTAGTTTTGAAGGAGCAGCTAGTACTGAAGAAGCAGCTAGTACTGAAGGAGCAGCTAGTTCTGAAGGAGCAGCTAGTTCTGAAGGAGCAGCTAGTACTGAAGGAGCAGCTAGTTCTGAAGGAGCAGCTAGTTCTGAAGGAGCAGCTAGTTCTGAAGGAGCAGCTAGCTCTGAAGGAGCAGCTAGTTCTGAAGGAGCAGCTAGTTCTGAAGGAGCAGCTAGCTCTGAAGGAGCAGCTAGTTCTGAAGGAGCAGCTAGTTCTGAAGAAGCAGCTAGTACTGAAGGAGCAGCTAGTTCTGAAGAAGCAGCTAGTACTGAAGGAGCAGCTAGTTCTGAAGGAGCAGCTAGTTCTGAAGAAGCAGCTAGTACTGAAGGAGCAGCAAGCAGTGATTCAGATGGTGTTTGCATTGTGCCTGCAAAGGAAAACATAACATGTAAAAATTTGATAAGACACAAATAAAAAACCGTCAGTTTACATCATTAAAACAATTCAAAGATTTTAAAAACTATGAAGAAAACAAAATCTTCGCACAATTACTACACTGGAGGAAGTTGTAGGAATGAAACAATAATACACATACTCTTTGGCTTAGATTTTAACTCCAAAGTACTAGCACTTGGAAGGAGTTAGCTCACACAAGTACAAGCTTCCTTCTATGTTATCGAGTGGTGCAGTATTATGATATTTGGAAGTTGGTATATTACAGTATTATTATAAGGCTTTAGCATATTTTTCGATATAATTATCTAACTAAGTCTGGACGAGTCATTAGATTCAAAAGTAATTCTACAGTCATGGCAATAACTGAACATAAAGTTATAATATGATAAGATATAATTAATGAATAGCTATATTCACAAAATTCCTTAATTTGCTATTTCCCGAGTAACAATCGAGAAACCCACTCTTAGAAACTATAAATTGAATTTACATATATATTGTAAACAGGTAATAGTATAACATATTTTATCATTAGATATACAACTGAAAATTGATTTATTTTATTTATTTATACAATTCAGTGACTCACCGAGAACTTGTTTTCCTATTGCATGGTCATTGAAACTAAGTTTTGAGTGTTTGCATCCTTCACACAGTCCTGTTAGGGAAAATTGAACTGCTAATTTTTTTCCTCATCAACCTCATCAAGATTCAGGGTCCTTTTTCCAGTCCTTTTTCTCAAAGTAGAATCCTGAAAAAATTATAAATTACATTTGAAGAATAATTCAAAATCAGCTAAATCAAAGTAACACTATTACTTACACACACAATGCATATCATAAATATTTACCAAGGTAGTAGGCACCATAGGCAGTTAAATCACATAATTCACTCTCATATTGAGCTGGTGGTGGGAGAAATTGGGATGGTGTGACCATTTTCACTAATATAGAAGTGACTTTTTTTAAGTTGATTTAATTTGCCATGCATTTTATTAACTTTCGCCACACAAGTGCATTGTCCCTGTAATGAGAGAGAAAACATTACTTATGGAAATTAGTTTTTACACTATTTTTTACTGCATTGGGAAGAAATAATAAGCTTCTTTTATTTGAAAATCTTCAATTTCATTGTCAACAAAAGATACCATCATAAATTCAATAGTTTACACACAACTGGGAGCAAAATGGTGTATTACACAAATAATAAATACAATTTTCACAGTCTGAATGGAGAAGAGAATTGAATGGAGTCAGGTGTTACTCGCCCAATCAAGTAATGCTAGCTTTTTGCATAGTTTATCTATACTTGCATGTACAAAAAACAGTTATGAATAGTTTGAAATTTTTTTATGAAGAACTAGAAATTATTTGAAATTTAGTTTTGGCATCAAGTCAACAAACTATTGATCCGTTACTTGATATTTCCTAAATCTGATAGCAAACTTGCTGAATATGACAAGTGTATTCTCCATTAGTAAATAAAGTCTATATATGCCTGGATCATATAATCATATAAAAAAGGCCTTTGCTACTAACCTTAAATTGTGAATCAGTCCTCCATGAAATTGGGGAACAACATCCAGAAATCTTGGCACATTGCTGGCATTCATTTCAATTTCTGATGAACTTGGAGCTGTTTCAATGCAATAAATTTCATTGCAGCATGCATCATAATTTTCTGAAAAATGTTTAAAATTAAAAAAATATTAAGGAAAAAATCTCAGATATTAGATAAAAATTGTTAGCTTGTTAGTTGTTACTTACTTGAGTGACAGTGATACAATAGCATACTTTTCCAACTCTTTTCTGATGGAACATTTTTTATGCAATGAATAGGAATTTGGCCACTTATGGACAACCACATTGCTCTCCCTACATTTAGGTAATCTTACACCTAGCTATATACTTTTTAAAGTCCAAATATGATAAAGATTCCATAGTTAGAAAGCTATTGAATAATCTAAAATAAAAAGGAAAGTTATATTATGCTTTTATTATACTTTAATAAAAAAACTATAAATGTGAGGCATATTCCACCTCTGGCATTGGATAAAAATATCAATAACTGTCAAATGATTACTTTTTATTGACAAAATGACTAGTTGACTATGTGTCAGCTCATTATTTGTGTTGAAAGCACATATATATTAATTTTGCCCAAATCCAAATTTTTTGGAACTTTTTGTTGAATATTGTAATACTAATGTATCTCTTAGTTTGGTTTAGATTAAATGATATATTCATTTGCCTGAATAGGGCACAGCAAAGCTGCAAGCTCCATAAATGACAATATTCCAATAAATACACCAAACAACATTGTTGCATAAGAAAAAAATAGTTAATTAGCACCATATATAATATATGCCAGTGTGGCTTTTATGGTATACCTGTCAGTACTCTGTATTTGGTGCACAAAAACCCACTGATTTCTTTAAAAACTTGAAATAATTCACCACCATTTATCCCAGGTAAAAAAGTATGTCCTTTCTTGCCATTGGGCATTGGCGAGTTTTTGACAGCAATTTTAATCCTTTCAATTACAAATGGTGATAAATATTCAATTAAATCCTATACTACAATATCATTCTGTAATGAATTTATGATAAATTGATCATTTTAATTTAGCTTCTTTAGTTCTTATGGAGGTACCTGGAAAGGCAAGTGCTGAGTTTATGAGCCATAAGCACTCAGCATATTTCTAATAAATTAGCTGATCCATCAGCATGTTCTCAATTTAGCCACCAAAAATTTATGGTAACATTATCACTAACAGAGGAATAAATAGCTAGAAATTCACTAACTTTGCTTGAATATTATTTTTAAAGGGGAAATTTTTAATTTTCCATCGACAAGTTGGTGAAATTTGCCATGAAATACAGTCTGGATGGTGTATTCACCAGTGATCTTTTGGAGACTTTTACAGAGTTTTTCATAAGGAAAATATTTATATCTTTACAAGATTAATTCCTGTGTTTACATGTATGATCTATTTTAATTAATTGGGAACTTTTTAGATTTTTGGAGATAGAAAAAATTGTTAAAATGTCTTAGAAATTAAAATCTTGAGAAGTATAGCCAGTATATGGATATGCACACTGCATAGTAATAGTGCAATACACTACATACTGTGTCCACTCTGATCAGTCTCAAAGAATTTAATTTTAGAATATTTTTTCTCCCAAGATTTTTCAATCCATCTCCAAAAATACCAAAATGGCTGGAATTCTCCCAAGACTCCCAGTCTCCAATATTTATATATTAGTTTGAATAGCTGTATACATCATTACTTTTTACTTATATTGGCAATAAATAAACAATTTTTATAATGTATTAGACTATTAAAAAACATAAGGGTTAATTAAAAGTTTGACTTCCTATTGAAAATATTAGTTTTACACTTGAAAACAACCTGATATTTCATGTCTGATGCAGGTGAGCCCCGTGAATCTCTTGACCAGACTCCTAAGTAAAATAGTATGGCACAGAAACTCTCCATTTCAATTTGTCTCTCCAGCTCTCTCCTAAAATCACCAAATTTCTCTTCATAATGATTAATGATCAAATTATCATAAATTCTCTTCAAAATAACATTGTACCATAGGAGAAAATTAGATATTTCTTGCCATTTGCAATTGGAGGGCTCAAAATCAATGTCACAAACTCGCCGAGTCGATATTAAAATGGTGAGTTTGGACATGCTTTATTATGTGGTCATAATGTGGACGGTGGACCAGACTGTATTTCAGGGTAAATTCCAGCAAGGTGAAGGCTGCAAGGTCAGTGGATTTTTAGCTATTTATTCCTAATTTCCAATGTTAGGACCATTAATTTTCGACAGAGAAATTGAGAAAATGTTGGTTGATCAACCAAATTATTATTATTGGAAATTCTTGATGGATTTTTTCTGCTTTTGAAAAAGTCTGTGAAATTTTGTGCACCAAATACAGACTGGTCTCCTGAGACTATATTATGAGTTACTTTACCTACTAGTTATTTTAACTTATTTACAGGTTTAACAACTTTATGTCAACTTATTTCACCCCTCAAAAGTCCAAAGTCGCCTGTACCTATACCATAATACTCGCAACTTTGTCAAGTTAGTCAACACTTTGAATTTTTGAAACATGGGGTACTTAGCCTACCTATAAATTTAATCCTATCCTAATTGGTAAAATTGTAAAATGTATTATGTAGGTGGATCAGCCAAATGATTAGTCACTCTAATTGGCTTAAAATTTTGAATTAATTTAATAATCCCTATGTTACCATGGTTATTTAACTTATTTTGGCTTGAAATCTTCAAAAAATGAGCCAAATTGGCTCGGCTCATATTTTTTGTGAAATTTTGGCGCAAAAATTGGCCTACAATTTTCCAGCCTCTGAAACATGGAATTTGGTCAGTCTGAAAAGAATGTATCCTAACTCCTCAGGTCAGACTGCTGAGACTTGAGTCACAGTGTCACTCATGTAACAGAGCCCACTGTACAAAAAAATCACTACCTAGGTATACCTAGGCGGCTAGGCATAATAATTAAATTAATTTTGGATGCAAATTTCTTTTCCCATCATTCCATGTTAATAGTACAGTTCAATGAGTTAATCAGATGGTTAAATACAGGTCCAAAAGAAAGTACTACATCAATAAATAGGTATTCTTTAACTTATTCTGAAACATGGACTAGGTGACAAATTGATAAGCAGGTAGCTAGGTATTCCAGTTTGACTTCATATCACTGTGGACAATAACATGATAAAAAAGTACCTAGGTACAGGTATAATATTTTCTATACCTACACAGATTTATGTAGCTCCTAAATATTGAAGTTATTAGAACTTCACCAATTTTAATTATACACAGGCTTTGAGTAGGTGTAGCGCCCTACCTACGATGCTAGCAAGTGTATTTGCTAAAGATTTCATATTTAACTGGCTTTTCTTTCTTCTCTTTTATCTTTCACTACATTCTTGGTAACTTTACAAGTTCTTACTGGACATAATTCAATAATTTATTTCACTTTGACTTATTAAATAACTGACCACGTCCTACTGTTCTCAGTGTGCTGTCGTTTGACGGTTTGGAAAGCTTCGCTTTGGTTTATAAAAATCGGCAAAGTGATTGGTTATCATTTTACCAATATAATAATGAAGTAAAACTGATCACAGCTAGGAGGTAATATTTTCATATTACCTACGAATTATTTTCATTTTTTTAGCTAAAGTAGGTAATAATTGAAAATTTAATTCTTAGGATAATTCTTAGAATTTTTATTTTTAAAGTAATAATTTATGCTACCTACCTATCTATAATCTAGCTAAATATTATATCTAAAAATGTATAGGTTTTAGGTACTTACCTAGAGGTAGTAATGATAATGAACATTATAGGCAGTATGATTATATTGCAGCACTTATAATATATTATTTTAAATATGTATTTACATTATCCATTATAGCATACCATTATACCTACTAGATACAATAAACCTTGTACTTTAAATTAAGTATAAAATGTAAAAAGAAATAGGTAGTATAACTAGGTATGAAAAATTAATAATGTTCGTTATCATAGTATCAAGAATTATTATTATACAACAATCAACCTTTTGATGCCTGAGGATAATATATTTTATTCATAGCATTTGCGCATGAACGTAGGTATATGGCAGCTGTACATGTCTTGTATTTTATTTTACGGGAAAATGATAACCACAGTATGCATTTTAGAATTAACACCACCCACTCGTAATTACATTGAAAAATAGCAAATTGGTTATATATTATCACTTCATAATACCTATTGATCAATCTCTATGAAACCAAAATCATTTTCATCCATAGGTATGTATTTTTATGAATTTTGTTTTATTTTATTATCCGTGGTTCAACCAACTATACTCTGCTCTAAATTTTAGGTTATTCGAACAACTCCGATTATAGTTGGCTGTGCCATCTTTCATTCAGTAGATTATAGTTGGGTTTACCAACTGAAATTTTTTTTGAAGAAATTATGGTTGATTAAGTACGGCGTCGTCTCTAGTAATACGATAGAAGGGGGAACCGCATATAATCAACGGTAAAAAATACCCCCCGTATATAAATGTACATAATGCCAACTATGATTTCCGTCTGGGTAGTTAGAAAATATTGTACAGGCAACATTGTCCCAATATTGGTACAGTGATGCAAATAATGGGACAATGTAGTCCCCTAGAAACTTTTTTTATTGAGCTGCTACCCAGAAAGAAATTTATGGTAAAGCGTAGAAGATTTTATTTTATATAAAATTCATAAATTTCTCTGTGGTATAAATAACTATCATATAATGAAATTATTTATTGTATTTCTTATAATATTCTTACTGTTTTGAAAGGATTATTCATTAAATGCCACATAGTATATATTATTGTTATAACTTTTTAGATTATTTTTTTCATTCGATAAACGCGTTAAATAAAGTAAAAATGTATCTAAATTACCAGAATTACCAGGTAAACAAAATCCAAAATATTCATATTTAGATTGCTATTTTTGAACTTGTGACCGAATTGTATCGTGGATGATAAATAATTAAATGATATATTAGATATATTTTGAAAAGTATTTCCAGAGCATTAAATACCGATTAATAATTATCAACTTAGTTTTCTTTATGTTTAAATAAGTGAGTATCTATGTTGTGGCCAGTAAATGAGACTATTAGTGTCCAAACAAACTCACCAGGCTATGATTAAGAGTCTTCATAATGTGCTTTGACACTTGTTAGATGTATTGGCTCAACACAAGCAACCTCAAGCGATTTATAACATCATATTACCATATTGAAGAGCTAGTCTGACGGTGATTGGTTAGTCTGTAGCCAAGATTCACTGCAATAATTGACACCGCAAGATGAATTAATAATATTTATTATTGATAATAAATATTAATGATTTTTAATAATGTTAGAACTGATTTTTCATGAAATTATACACTTGATTGATACACCAGTATGAAATTCATTCCATGTAGAATATATGTAGCTCAATTTAACGGATGGTTTGAACATATCTCATATAGTTTATGGTGCAAATCGTGCATTTTATAGGTAGTTAAATGTATGGGTTCAGAGAAAAGTATACACAAATGTGGTGAGACCATGATGCAGTTGAAGGTGAGAATTTGTCAGCATTAGGGAATATCCTTTAGAATAAATAACCTCTATTTAGCTCTCCACCATTTAGTTCAATTCGCAACCATTCTTTCGATTCTAATCACCCAATTAATGAAGGAAATTTCAAAATTTTGCAAACTTCCAATTGTAATCTATACACATTCATAAACAGCCGCCATCCCTCAATGAACTAGCGAGTACTTTTTATTTTTTTAATGACTTTTTCTTTTTATTTATTATTATTTAATTCTTTAGGTGACTTAAATAATTTTAGTATCCATAATATTTCTCTTTATTTGGTTTTAAATTAGTTAAAATCAGGAAATTGATACTGGATATTGATTTATTCGACAGCTCTATAGAAAAAGATGCCAACTTTTTTCAATTAATAAATTTACTAATATTTTTAAGAAGGTAGCAAATTACAAGCCAATGTAGAATATAACTATGATACGCATGGGAATATATTGATACTATTGGAAACACGTAATTTTTTAACAGGAATGTACACTAGTAATATAATAATCGAAAGATGGATAGCTAAAATATAAGTGAGAATTCAACATCAACATTTGGTCTTAAATTTCATTGTTTATTTTTAGGTTATCACTCTTATTCCTGATGATGAAAGCCTGAACCCTTAAATACCTCTAACTTTGAGATTTCAATTTGTCTTTAAAAATAGTACTCTCTTGAAAGTAAAGACAATATTCATAAATTCACTAGGGTATGTTCTGAATTACCGGTCAGTTTCACATCTTCGATCATATAAGAAAGAAACGATATTTTAATAATTATTTAATTTTTATTTAATTGGTATCCATGATACCAGTCCATGATACCAGTGGTATCATGGATACCAATAAAAATAAAAATTAAATAATTATTAAAATAGCGTTTCTTTCTTATATGATCGAAGATGCGGATCTGACCGGTAATTCAGAACTTACCTTACTTAACAAAAAATGGACTGAATTTTAGGGTCGCACTAATCCCCATCAACTTAAATAATTAACTTCCTACTGAACAAATTACTAATGATATCTAAAATTGTTAAAGATTTGTTGTAGAACATTCCAATTTTTGTTACCTTTAGACGGATCATAATTTATGAACAGTTACTATTTTCTAAACACGAGTAGAGTTTACATATAAACTGTTAGAATTTAAACTGTTAGAATTTACATATAAACTGTTAGAATTTAAACTGTTAGAATTTACATATAAACTGTTAGAATTTAAACTGTTAGAATTTACATATAAACTGTTAGAATCTAAACTGTTAGAATTTACATATAAACTGTTAGAATCTAAACTGTTAGAGTTTAAGCTGTTAGAGTTTAAATGTAAACTGTTAGAGTTTAAATGTAAACTGTTAGAGTTTAAATGTAAACTGTTAGAGTTTAAACTGTTAGAATTTACATATAAACTGTTAGAATCTAAACTGGTAGAGTTTAAACTGTTAGAGTTTAAACTGTTAGAGTTTAAACTGTTAGAATATAAACTGTTAGAATTTAAACTGTTAGAATTTAAACTGTTAGAGTTTAAACTGTTAGAGTTTATATGTAAACTGTTAGAGTTTAAACTGTTAGAATTTACATATAAACTGTTAGAGTTTAAACTGTTAGAATTTAAAGTGTTAGAAGCATAAAACTTACACGTTTCATGCACATAAATTGGCTGGAATATCACTAAAAGTAATTTAAATATATTTATATAAAATGTAATCAGAAAATATCAAATATAATATTATAGTTTATATTTAATATATATATATATATATTGATATTAAAGTTATTATAGTACCTATAATAAGTTTGTGCGATAATATCTCTTTTTATCAAAAAATTATTATTTTTCTAAATTAATACTTTATTTAAATTAGAATTGTTTTACATTGTATTATATTTTGTTGGATTGGTATACAATTGTTATAGCTCCTTGGAACTCTAACTTGAAACTGCCTGTGTTAAAGAACGAGAGAGAATGACCTTTTCATTATGAATCTTTTTTATATTATCTCTTTTTTTTTAAACGCTACTTGCAGTTTTAGAGGATAGCGCTAGAGTTATGCTCTTCAACTACGAGGTCTTAGATTTCTAGGCTTCATTTACTATCACCTCTTTATTTTCCTCTTTCATCTATAAATGCGATTATCGGTGTTTTGTATTGTTTTTCGATAGTCATATTTCTCAATTTATAAGTGACTGCATTCACGAAGTAGCTTTTTTGTATCCATGAGCATATTGACACCGACTGGGGTCAGGTGCCTTAGTTCATGGACCAACATTTTCTTTCTGACTGCTTCTTACAGTCCCTTGTATTTAATATCCTTTTGACGTCGGAGATATAGCCTTCGATTCTGAATTAGAAAATTTGAATATCATATTTTTTAGGTAAAATCACTTAATTACAATTCAATAAATTTATAGTATTTCTTCTCTGCAAGCATTTATGAATACATTCAATCGAATCCATAATCAACTATTATAGACAGATATTATGGTGGGGCCATAGAAGATTGAATTGGGTCCCTCTTTAACTTGCCCCACTATAACTAGCTAAGAAGATTATTCCTTATCGATATATAAATTATCAATTTGATTATTTTAATGCTGAAAATATGACCTTTTATATTGTTTTGATATACAAAAACCTATTACGGTAAATTCTTAATTATCGGTCAGTACTACATCTTCGGTCATATAAGAAAAAACATTATAAAAATTGTTATTATTACACAGTGCTATCTAATACTTCTGCAAACCCGGGTTTGCAGAAGTATTAGATAGCACTGTGTAATAATAACAAATTTTATATTGTTTTTTCTTATATGTCCGAAGATGTAGTACTGACCGATAATTAAGAACTTACCCTACAATGTTTTCCTTATTATTCTTTATAATAAAAAGCTGCAATAGATCTTTAACAAATTATCTGCTAGATATGAGTAGATAATTATGAGCTATTGGGTACATTAGATAATATAGACAGTTCCACTTACTCCAGATATATATTAAGACTTATAAACCACAGCTATTTACAGTTCTGGCTGCACAATAGTATGCTAATCGACGACTATAAATTGGTTGCAATTTTATTATATACTTCAATAGAATTTCGAATAAAAATTAAGTGTAATACTAATTCTTTATAAATTATCATGTGCAGTTTCTTCTTATAATTAGCCCAATACTTTATAGTTATATAAGATATATGTAGCTATATGATATAGTAACGATTTATAAAATCAAATTGATGTTCATATATCAGAAAAAATATCTGTGATAATGGATCTTCTTTTTTTTTTTTGTGATAGATTTGTGATAATAGTTTTGAATTAATTATTCTATTTGATGCGGCTCTATATGAAAAAACATTTTGTACTGTTTTATAATTTAATGAAATCAATTTAAATGTTTTTTTTTTTATATATAAAAACCACCACAATATTTTTTTTTATTATATACGGCTCATGCACCTCAAGCCAAGGGAAATTTTATGGCGGGTTATTAGAATTCCTATAATATTCGGTGAAGCTACCATAACTTTTTATGGTATTGTAGAAAAAATACTGAACAGTAGCTAAATGATAATACTTTGATTGTTTCAAACATCTACATTTAATTTGTAATATGTTATAGAACATATCTCGGCAACAATTTCTTAATTATTATACAGTTAAAACAACTCATATTTCTTCAGCAGCAAGTAAAACCATGGCAGAGTTCCCGTACATATAAACATATAAGATTACATGGCTTCCAGTAGACATTATGTTAATTTCTGTCTATTCGGCATTTAGAAATTTAAATAATTGTAGTTCATTCTAGACTATAAAAAGTAGTTAGGTATGAGTTTCTGCAATAACAATTAAAATGTCTTTGAAAAGTCCTAAATAGATATGATGATATAGCCTGTCCCTTATTAGTCTAATGTTATGGGCTGCTGTACCATGATTATCCTATATGATTATCCTATATGATTATCCTATATGATTATCTTATATGATTATCCTATATGATTATCCTATATGATTATCCTATATGATTATCCTATATGATTATCCTATATGATTATCCTATATGATTATCCTATATGATTATCCTATATGATTATCTTATATGATTATCCTATATGTTTATCCTATATGATTATCCTATATGATTATCCTATATGATTATCCTATATGATTATCCTATATGTTTATCCTATATGATTATCTTATATGATTATCCTATATGATTATCCTATATGATTATCCTATATGATTATCCTATATGATTATCCTATATGATTATCCTATATGATTATCCTATATGATTATCTTATATGATTATCCTATATGATTACCTGCATGGTAGCTAGTCACCATAGCTTTCTACAGAGTCGCTATTTAGCTGTTTGGTGGTAATTATACCCCCTGTTGTCTACGATTAGTATGCCAGAACCTACTGTGAGCAGGCAGCCTAAAAAGACAAACTACATTCATTTTATTGATTCTATATGTGATTATAATGTATACAGAACATGATATTTGATATTATTGGTTATAAATAATTTAACAGGTTGTTGAAGATTATATTTCAAAGTCGTTGGAAGTTTTAAATTAAGAAGCAGGTTGTAGATATTTAGAATTTAGTTCATTTAACTTTATAGAACGCATTTTAAATGGTTTTAAGGTCAGTAAAGGAATATTTTAGCAGGTATTTATTTGAGTTTAGCAACTAATAATTACGTTTGTTATTACTTATATATTGAATAATAAAGTGAATATATTTTTGAAATAGACAAATGTTAATATTCAGATTGAAGCCATAAATAGTGTTGAGCTTCTAGATAAAGTTTTTACATTAAATATCCTTTAGATATTTTATTATCTTCATTGTAATATTTCTATATAGTCAGGAAATTAATTAAAATAATATTGTAAAACTACTTTAAGAACAAGAATTAACCTATAAAAAGCATGGGTAATATTTGGACATGTAGAATATTTCTATTTAACCCTTCCACACCTGATGGCAATACACATATGTACTAATTGCATAGTGATTATGAAATTAACTTCGGTATGAAAAAGCATTGTTACAAATAGATCACTATATTTGCTTTTTAATTTCATAAAATTTAAACTGGTTTAGCGATTACTTACATGACGATAAAATCGACTGGAAGTGAAAATCAGCAGAAAGAAGATTCTTAAACCAAGAATTAAACTTGAAAATTCAAAAAAATCAATATACTGAGAATGCTTTTCTAAATTTGTCTTTTATAAAGTATAAACATATAATTAAAGTTCGATTTGGTAAATAAAATATTATTTATTAATAAAACATTAATTTACTATCACTCCCAGAACGATAGGTTATTCTTCGGTACATTTAAAACATATTTTAAACAAAATAATTACTATTTTTTAATTAACAGGGGAATGTAGTGATGTACGGGAATACGTAACTGTACGGGAATACGTAACAATGTGGGAATACGTAACTGTACGGGAATACGTAACTGTAAGGGAGTACGTAATTGTACGGGAATACGTATCTATACGGGAATACGTAACCGTACGGGAAAACGTAACTTACTTTATAGTACAGACATAGAACCATATTTAAATAGTTACTTATTCTTACTCTTTACATCAGTGGTTTCACTAACTTTACTTACATATGTTATAATAAACACCAAGTGAATCATTTCTCACTTTTGTACATTATGGGCTCATTTTAGGATATCAATCAGGAATGGAAGATGCCAAAGATAACTAATCGGAGGAGACTGCAGGGTAGCAATTATTTATATGTCATAATTCATCATCCCAGACGCTATAATATTGATGGAGACTCTATAAATATAATATTATAATAACACTGCATGAAAATAATCTTGTTTATTGTAACCTATCTATTTAAATCATAAATAACACTTTTACTTTAATATTTAAATAGAACTGATAGGATGTATTAGATCATGATTAAAGTTTATTTAGTTTATGATATTCAAAAGAAAAATATTTCGATGTTCCGATTAATAGTCATCTCCAGGATCCGAAATGTAAAATAATTTAATTCATTGTTTTTTTTACCACTATATACATGAGAAAAAAAGTGATCTATTATTTTTGCCCTATTAAAGATTAAACTCAATAATGATAAAATCACCCAGGTAGCAATGTTTCTTGGGCCAATATTGGGTCAACATTGGGACAACATTGACAATATTGGGACAACATTGCCATTTTTGGGACAGCATTGGCCCGAGAACCATTGCTATGTCTATTATATATAATAAAAACCAGAAAGAAAATTAAAAGACTGGTATTCAAAAGAAATTCCATATATTCCTAGATAAATTATTAGAAAGTAATTATAAGTTTTAGTTTAATTAAAAAGAAGTCTAGGAAAGAAACAACTTAAAAAATTATTATATTTTATATTCGTTAAGATATTCCAAATTACATACTAAATAATAACATTTGAAAAAAATAGGTTAACCCGTTGTTTTTAATGTAAATTTTAATTTTTGTGATGATATTTTTCTCTTCTTCAAAATATTAAATATTTTTTGATTCAAAATATGATTTTAATATTACACATAATATTTTAATTCAAAATATTCATATTTAATTTTCAAGCTATTTTTTAAATCAAAAAATTATTCTCGAGCTCATATAATAATTAATGGGAAATATCAATTACCTAATGTCAGGCAACTATCTACCATACATTATAATTATTTACTAAGATATATAAGCATTTTAGCTCCATGGATAGTTGAGAACTATTTTTATACGTAAATTTAATTGCTAGACACTCACATTAACCTGTAATTTATTTTGATATAAACTTGCGAATTAAATTTATTAAAGTCAGAAGAGTGAAGATTATTCTTTAATTTTAAATTTTAAATTAAAAAAGGACAGTGCTAGGAAAGTTATAATGATATCAATAATCACTACGTCGCCAAAGTAACTTCTTATAAATGTCCTATTTATTTCCAAAATACATTTTGAAAATTTATTCAATGGATTGATGCGGAGGAATGAAACGGGCCTATTTTAATGTTCGATAGGCGCAGTATAACTTCCTACCTGGGTAACATTCACTACAGAAATTATCTATGACTATAGTGATGATAGAATAGTTTAGAATTTTAGATTGAGCTATGAAAGTCTGTTAGTTTGCAGTACAGGTGTAAAATATGCAGCATTAATTGGTTTGTCTGTCAGAACATACCGCCACAATGGGCGTAAGTAACTTATTCAACCAGCCTTTCAGTGCGAAATAGTTAGTTCTACTGTTGCATGTAGTGTATTAGCATATGAATAGTTCTTATTTAGACATGCAAACCTCTGTATTCTACTTTCTAAGTTGTAGACTCTATGTAAATACTTACTTACATCCGTATGAAATACTCCCTCTCCTATTAGGATATGCTAATGTGGGTCAAGAAAAGAGAACATATAAATTAAAGGGCAATCAATACCTATAAAGGGTTTTAATCATCAAAATTTTATTTCTTGCATTTTAGGTCAAATAATTGATCAGTAAATAATAAAAAATAGCATCGACGAAATAATGTTGAAGATTATTTTTAAATATTTGGATACAAAGATAACATTACAAAAAATCTATCCCCAATCAATCCAAAAATAAATTAATGGTCAGTAATTATTTTTTTTTTACTTTTATAACGAAAGTGCAAATGCTACTTTCTTTTGCGCTATTGAAAAAACATTATAGCAATTAGATATTTTTCTTAATATCCTTTCTTTGAGTGTCTAAATTAAGAATCGTTACTTGTTTCGGAATACTCTAATCGATTTTGCGCAACCAGGAATATCGAATAAAAGTTATACAGTTGACTTTTTCCAATTCTATTAACAACTAATAGCTATAAAATGCATTATTTTCAGTTGATGCAGGAAGAAAAACAGTAATTTAATCTACCAAAAAGGAGAGATTTCCGTTTATGAAAATTGATCTTTGCTCTTTATATGAAGATCGAGTCAAACTTAAATTCCTATGATATCGTTTTTAGCTATATAAATGGTATAGAAACAAATCATCTACCAATCTCATTATGTTGTACAGTAGACTGTCATTTCAATTTATAATATTGCATTTGTAATATAAACTATTTATTTTAAAACCTACGATATTCTTGTGATGTACAATGATATAGTACTAAAACAATATTGACTTAACTTTGGTATTATATTGGTACTCGAAGTAGCCACTGTAAAACTCTCATAAAATTTATTGTTACATTTAATGTTTTTAGTTTCAATATAAATCACAGAGCCAATTTATCATAATTATAACTGCTAATAATATAATCCACTTGAAAACTCTAATCCACTACCTCGATTCATCTAAACACATCAATCTTCGTATTTGATAGTGTTAAGTACATTAAATGTACTGCGTATAAATAACAACTGAGTAAATAGTCTGTGCCAGGTAGGTAGCATTTATCACTGTTATCGATATTGCAATCATCATGCCTTAGTATCACATGCCCCACAGACTAAAGTAACTTAGTCAAACAGCTATCACTTTCAATCCTTTGTGCAGCCCCATCCCCAATCAATTTGCTGAGGATATTCGTGAACGTATCTCAAAATTCGTCATGAGTTAATGTCCAAAGTGGCGGCTGGTTATTATTCAAAGTTCAATAAGTGCATATCTACATCCCATCAAGTGCAGCTAATGAAATAGTGACCGTAAAACCTTTCATGTTCAGAGCAATAAAAATCAGGTGTAGCTCTTTTGAAATGCTAGTTCGTGGTCCTCCCCTAAAAAGATTACGATCAACTCACTCAATGAATTGAAGACTCGCTCATCAATCTCAATAGCATTGGCCTTCCTCTGGACTTTCTCTTTCGGGTGAGATCCTAGCCAAATAATTCAGTGAAAAGCCCAAGACGGATCATCCTAATAGGATTAGATCAAGGACTGTCTGGCTCCAAGGCATTGTGGCAGATGGTAGGTAAGTACTTGATGACATCCGTTTTTTTCTTTATCTCCATTTTGAATCTTCCTCTCTCCAGTTAAAAGAATGGATAAGACACACGAGAGAAGTTAGTATTCAAATTATATCTTACGAAGCGAAATGGTCAATAAATTTTATTTTACTCTTAACGATACCGATTTATAAGACTCATTTCGAAACTGAAATCGTCTATTAAAGTTTAGATGGATCATTATATACTCAGTTTATTACATTCTGCTAGACGATAATTGTCATCAAAATTGCAGCACGGTCCTGTGATATCTCTTTGATGAGCATTACAACACTTAAGAAAACCAAAATAAGAAGCGAATAATCGGTCTGATGTCATAATAAATAAATCAATTGCTACTGCTATCGGATCTGGACCATCAAATGTTTGAATGTGAATTGAGAGAAAACCTAAACACTGTAACAGAAGATCGAAATTAAATGTATTTCCATCCTAATTAACGTTTCTGTCTTTATATATCAATTTAATATGTAATGCTTTTAAACCATGCCTGTTATAGATATCTAAGAAAGTATACAAAATTATTTTTCTAAAAGTTATTCCCAAAATTCTGACTGTGAATTTTAATGAGTTATTTACAGATGATAAATGGACCTAAATTCTAAAGATAATGCTTTAGATTACTCTAATAACATGCAATCTAGATAACTATCATTTTCTTTTAAAATATTTAAAGGTCTATAATAATACATGTGGATAACCACGTCACATGTGTTGAAGTCTCCATCGCAGTCTGCCTATCACGACTCTGTGTTTTGACGCTTCTGACTCTCACACTCTTAATCACTGCAGATTAACATCTTAGTTTGCTAATATATTAATCATTGATTATTTATAGTGATAACACCACTCGATTATGTTATAAGATTTTTTAAATTTAATGCAACTTTTATAATATCGAAAATTGAGATACAATTTTATATCAGTGAAGTTAGATCGTGCAGAATTACTTGTAAAATGTTTGGACAATTCTTATATGAAAATACAGGTTTCCTTTTTACTCATATTTTTTACTGTTAATAAATACATATTATTTATTGAAGTCCTTAGACTTATCTTAAATAAGCAGGTAATTTAGACAATATATAACTTGATGATAAGTATTCCAAATGAACAATTCAGGATTTATTCAAACTCTCTAACATTTTCAGGCGTATAGTTTAATTATATTCTTCAGTGCTTACATTTTCAAATCATACGCAAAGACATGACTTCCAGTGTAGCATTTTGGTCCGCTTCCTTTCCCTCTCTCTCTCCGTGCTGCCGCAACCGTTCTGTCCATTACTAAATGAACTCTTTATGTACTACATTTAAGGAAGGTACAACCAGTTGTAAATGCGTCCTGCCATAAATTATCCCTACAATGCTCAGCATTTCCACCATTATATGCAAATGAGTCAGAGTGGTGATGGTTAAAATGAAGTACGCCCCTGTGGAAAAATGGTTCAACTAATATAAGCCCCCTATTGTGAGATGGTTCAACTAATATAAGCCCCCTATTGTGAGATGGTTCAACTAATATAAGCCATTACTAAATACGCTTCTACGGTAATAGTTCCATAAAATATCCCTGCTATATGGAAATATGGTTCAACTAAGCAAGTTTCCATTGTAATATGGTTCAATTGGAGATGATGTTTAGCAACCGTCAAGAATTTTTATCGCCTCGTGTTGCTTAAAGCATCATTATTTTGTAGACAATAAATATCTAAAAATAATTCGATGGTAAGCACAGCCATATATGCACTTAAACATAATATTAAAAGTAGTCAAATTAATGTTCAAATATATAGATATTGTAATGAATACTTTAATCCTGTATTGAAAAAAAATAGGCAGTACCGAAATCTTATTTACTCAGTATTATTTTATATATTTAGAGGAAGTGATATTATTGTATTAATTAATGTATCATATGAATCTATCTATGTATCCACTTTTCCTTCCTTCATATAACATTTTATCCATTATTTTGTAGCATAATTTACATTAAACATCTGCTCGTAATATATCACACTATTATTTAAGAATATGCGAATATTTTTGAACTGTATAGCACGATGTTGGATAGATTTTTTGCAAATTTTTAGAGAATTTTTTTTTGCGTTCTCCTGATGAATATGTTTTTTTGAGCTTCTTGATCATTTCTGTCTTCACTTTTAACGATTAATCTAACTCTTAAGTTAATCTTCCTATTGTGGACGAATAAAGGAGTGATCCTAAGCTAAGTTTTTCAGATCCTCTTCATCGACAGGAAACCATCCTAAGGAATAAATCTTTGGGCAATAATTGCCCATTTCTCTAGAGATTAATAACCAGTGCATCTGCATGAAAGCAGAGCTAAAGCTTAAGATGATGCACTGTGTCTTGCGCTTCTTCAATACCAATTTGGAATGATGGATCTGCTCTAATGATCTATCGGTGAAATCATCGATCAATCAGATGATCATTTAGTCAATATCATCCTCTATCAATTTTGAATTCAGATGATGAGTTGCAAGACTATAGAATAATGAATGAATTGAATATTTCTTTGAATAGTTAAGCCAAAACTCATACGTTGTTTAAAAATGTATTATTTTTTCATTTTTCACAATAAATGATTGCTCAATATGTAAAAAATGTTGTTTTACAAAATTATTTTTACAGTCATATTTTATGCACCTATAGGTTACAGTCAATCTTCATAGACTACAGCAGGTTTTACGAATAGGAAATAATTTACCAGACGTGTGATGACACTTATTTAAGAATGAGTTTTAAATTTAATAAATTAATTCAATTATTTTTTCTTAATTTAATCATTTAATGATAATAATAAAATTATTATTTCGATGCAAAATAGATATAAAACTAACCGATCGAGTATAAATGCAATGGGCAAATTGTTATCATTTTTATCCACTATATATGATTGCTGTTATTAAAGATAAAACAAAAATATTGTACTTAGAAAATAGGAAATAAATAATATAAAATATCGATTATTTGTAACACATATTTCAAAACACTGCATATATTCATTTTTTGTTGGTTACCAATCTTACCAATTTATATAATGAGTGTGAATTTATTTTATGATACATTTATTTAACTTATATATTTATTTATTTCACAGTAGCATGATCGTTTATTTTTTTGATACGCTTATATAATTTTGAAGGTTGATGTCCTAGCCTAAGTTGTCGTACTGTTCTCATTTCGTTTGACCAGTTGCTCTCAATGTATCATTTTTAGACTAGGCAGTATTTTTATTGTTTAGATTTGAAAAAATAAGATTTGACGAAAAAATAAGAAAATCACTTCACTGAACTTTAAATTCTTAGTAATTCAATTTATATTATGTTTTTGAACTTAATATATTTTGATATTTGGTGCATCAATAATGTATCGAATTTCTAACGTTTTTTTCTTCTTTAATATAGATGTGAATCCTTAGCTGATATATATATCGGCAATAAGAATATTCTTTCAATTGATAATAACTTTACTTGTTAATAAAATTCATAATACCATATATATATTTTATACTTAACAATTGTCCCGTGGAAAAATTTAGCATCTTCGATTGTATTGTAATAAATTGAATTAAACAGTATAACAATTAACAGATTCCATTGTATTCTAATATGTTTTACAGCAGGTTAACAAAGAGTTTAAGACATTAGGAAATGTTTTCAGTGAGTTAACGCATATATTTATTTCTATTTATATAATGTCTAATATATTTTCCCATGTAGCAATAATTCTCGGGCCAATGTTGTCCCAATATTACCCCAATGTTGCCCCAATATTACCTCAATGTTGCCTCAATATTGTCCCACTGTTGCCCCAATATTGTCCCAATGTTGCCCCAACATTTGCCCAAGAAACATTGCTACCTGGGTTCCTCAAATGACACTTCACAGGTTGCTTCAATTTCAACAATATATTTCTTTCTATTTTGAGATTTCACTCATGATAAATTTCGTTAAATATATTTTGTTTTTTGACTATATTTATTTATTTAATTATTTATAGAAAATGAAATATTAAATTATTTTTAGTTTTCAGTCAATATTGTTCGATAAAAAAAGATCAGATTCTATCGTTTGTCTTAATAACATCGTTTATAAGGCCCGCCTTTAATATTAAATTCAGTTAAAAAAAATGTAAATAGTAAAATAACGAGGTATCAAAATACACGATATTTACTATTTATAGTGTACATGCAGTACATACATCCTGCATATTCTTTATCTCCCGTCTTCCACATGCATATTATCACATGTTTTTTCTGCTTTCATTTAATACTGCAGGTGGTGGCAAAGTAAAGCAGGAAATGGTAAAATAAATAGGAAGATGTATGTATGTAATTAACAGATAATCACCTGTGAATTAACTGCAGCAATACCTGTCTTTAGAACAGTACTGCATTTATTATCCTCTATAGTTAGATATACTGTTACCAGTCGCAGTGTATTGTTTTATGCTTGATAATATGCTGTGCAACTGATGTGTGTTGCAGCTGGAGAATAATGAAAGTATGTACGGGCGTTTAATATATTTTATGTATTCTAAATGTGTGTAAAAATAACCGTTAGGAAAATATATAACTGTAGATTCACTTCCTTTTTTTGCTCTGATTTAGTTATATTTTAGTAAAAATATCAATAATTTGAAACAATTAGAGATTTTTTTTATTGCTCATATTTCTCTCAGTATATTTTAGAGATTCTAATTATCATAAATGATCATTGCAGCTTATTATTCTCATAATACACTCATAATAACTCTCACTTAATTTATTTTTTATCAACTCACTCATTTCTCTCACCGTAGCTCATTTCTATCATCTAGCTCATTTCTCTCACCTAGCTCAATTCTCTCACCGTAGCTCATTTCTATCATCTAGCTCATTTTTCTCACCTAGCTCAATTCTCTCACCGTAGCTCATTTCTTTCACCTAGCTCAATTCTCTCACCGTAGCTCATTTCTCTCACCTAGCTCAATTCTCTCACCGAAGCTCATTTCTTTCACCTAGCTCATTTCTTTCATCGTAGCTCATTTCTCTCATCTAGCTCATTTCTCTCACCTAGCTCATTTCTCTCACCGTAGCTCATTTCTCTCTTCTAGCTCAATTCTCTCACCGTAGCTCATCTCTCTCATCTAGCTCATTTCTCTCACCTAGCTCATTTCTTTCACCGTAGCTCATTTCTCTCACCTAGCTCATTTCTTTCACCGTAGCTCATTTTTCTCACCGTAGCTCATTTATCTCATCTAGCTCATTTCTCTCACCGTAGCTCATTTCTCTCTTCTAGCTCAATTCTCTCACCGTAGCTCATCTCTCTCATCTAGCTCATTTCTCTCACCTAGCTCATTTCTTTCACCGTAGCTCATTTTTCTCACCGTAGCTCATTTATCTCATCTAGCTCATTTCTCTCACCAAGCTCATTTCTTTCACCTAGCTCATTTCTCTCATCGTAGCTCATTTCTTTCATCTAGCTCATTTCTCTCACCTAGCTCATTTCTCTCATCTAGCTCATTTCTCTCATCTAGCTCATTTCTTTCACCGTAGCTCATTTCTCTCACCGTAGCTCATTTCTTTCACCTAGCTCATTTCTTTCACCTAGCTCATTTCTCACATCTAGCTCATTTCTCTCATCTAGCTCATTTCTCTCACCTAGCTCATTTCTTTCATCCAGCTCATTTCTCTCATCTAGCTTATTTCTCTCACCATAGCTCATTTATCTCATCTAGCTCATTTATCTCATCTAGCTCATTTCTCTCACCTAGCTCATTTCTCTCACCATAACTCATTTCTTTCACCTAGCTCATTTCTTTCACCTAGCTCATTTCTCTCACCGTAGCTCATTTCTTTAATCTAGCTCATTTCTCTCACCTAGCTCATTTCTCTCATCTAGCTCATTTCTCTCACCTAGCTCATTTCTTTCACCGTAGCTCATTTCTCTCACCGTAGCTCATTTCTTTCACCTAGCTCATTTCTCTCACCTAGCTCATTTCTTTCACCTAGCTCATTTCTCTCATCTAGCTCATTTCTCTCAACTAGCTCATTTCTCTCACCTAGCTCATTTCTTTCATCTAGCTCATTTCTCTCATCTAGCTCATTTCTCTCACCATAGCTCATTCATCTCACCTAGCTCATTTCTCTCATCTAGCTCATTTCTCTCATCTAGCTCATTTCTCTCACCGTTGCTCATTTCTCTCATCTAGCTCATTTCTCTCACCTAGCTCATTACTTTCACCGTAGCTCATTTCTCTCACCGTAGCTCATTTCTTTCACCTAGCTCATTTCTCTCACCTAGCTCATTTCTTTCACCTAGCTCATTTCTCTCATCTAGCTCATTTCTCTCAACTAGCTCATTTCTCTCACCTAGCTCATTTCTTTCATCTAGCTCATTTCTCTCATCTAGCTCATTTCTCTCACCATAGCTCATTCATCTCATCTAGCTCATTTCTCTCATCTAGCTCATTTCTCTCATCTAGCTCATTTCTCTCACCGTTGCTCATTTCTCTCATCTAGCTCATTTCTCTCATCTAGCTCATTTCTCTCACGCTAGCTCATTTGTTTCATCTAACTCATTTCCTTTATCTAGCTCATTTCTCTCATCTCGCTCATTTCTCTCATTCAGCTCATTTTTCTTATATAGCTCTTTTCTCTCACTTAGCTCATTTCCCTCTTCTCGCTCATTTCTCTCTTCTAGCTGCTTTCTCTCATCTAGCTCATTTCTCTCATCTCGTTCATTTTTCTCATCTAGCTCATTTCTCTCATCTTCTCATTTCTTTCACCGTAGCACATTTCTCTCATCGTAGCACATTTCTCTCATCTAGCTCATTTCTTTCATCTAGCTCATTTCTCTCATCTAGCTCATTTCTCTTATCTAGTTCATTTCTCTCTTCTAGCTCATTTCTCTCACCAAAATCTCTACAATTTCTAAACTCTAAAATTTCTCTCTAATTATACGGTTGGCAGTGATAAATAATGTAGTAGATCTGATCGCTAATTTATAAATTTAAAATGGTGTATAATCGCCTACAAACCAATAAAAAAGAAATAAAATGTTGAGGTAATTGGTAGGTGTTACTTTTACGAAGGAGATGTTTATGTTTTTTTTATTCCACGTAGTACGGCCCTATAATTATAACAATCATTTGCATTCGACGCAAACGATAGATGAACTGAACGTAAAAAACATGAAGTGAATTGAGTAAAAGTTATTATGTTGTTTGAATTTTATTATAATGAGATATTTATTGACTATAATCACCTTTTAATAGTCTTTATTATATTGTACTTCACTAAGCATCAATGAACATAAGGTCAATAATTGTTTAATTATACTATTAGCAAAATATAATCATCCAATAGTGTGGATTTGATCTCGTAAAATAATTCAATTTATCTTCATATGGAATATTTTGGATGTTGTTTATACATTGATTCATAAATTATGGCAATACTTCATCCGAAAATAGTAATTTGAATAATTGATTTATAGTGATAGAGTGATTTACCAATAGTGATTAATGGGTTGACTATACTTTGCTAAGGATGAGCCTTAGAAGTTGCTGTAAAATACTTTGCATACACTTCATTTCTAAAAGCTTTTAGTATGAATTTACAGGGATACCTTGCACTTATTACGTCTCAGACTTATGACAATCAAATAAGTGTGGGACATGTTTTCCTTTTAGTATCCTAGTATAGAAATTTTTTATGTGTAACTTTGGTTGGTTATTTTTTATTAAACTGTTTTAAATTATGGAGGTGGGATAGAGAAAAATAATTGTATGGTAAGTAATAGATATATGTTATATTTACAATTAAATTATCTTTAATCTACCATTCCTGCAAAAGTTATGGCGAAAACAACTTAGCTGAAAACGTCCAACCAAGTAGCGAAGTTAATCCTAAATTATTTTCTACACCTGGAGAAATAACAACGAGGCGTGTAACACACTTATTCGATTGTCATAAATGTGAGACGAAATAAGAGCGAGGTACATCATTTACTGCTTCTACTGAACTACTTTATCAGTTATATGTATTTGTAAAATATAATGATATGATGGTAAAATGTATATAATAGAAATAGCTCATAGATTCATCCAACATAATAGAAATAATCATCCGTTTATTGCATTCCTAAAACTGAATATAAATGGAAAAGAATAATATATAATTCGGTGCATCGACAGTTGGGCCCAGGACAATTGGGCCAAATGACAATTAGGTCCCAGACAATTGGGACCCATGACAATTGGGCACACAACAATTGGGCCCCAAAACAATTAAGCTCAGAAAAAAATTGGGCAGGAGACACAATATTGAAATGTTACCTTGTTTTTACTAGGGAAGTGACAATATTATCTTTGAAATATGCTTTATATTCTCTAAAGATATGTTTATATTTTTTTAATTCGATTCATATTCTTGATAAGGTATATATTAGCAAGCCTTTTGAATCGCATTTGGATGCTAATCTCTTGTTTCAATGTAATGAAAATCTTTGAAGTAATTAAATAAGTCGTATTATTTTGAATCATGTCATATGGATCCAATGTGTAGTGTACATCGTCTGACAAAGACAAATATTTAGAAAAAATAGGTAAATTTTAAAGGTTAATCGTTACATTGAATAGTTGTTTGAACAGTTGTTTGGATAAAATGAGATTATGAGAATACATTTGGTAATAATAATTCATAAACCTCTTCAATTATGAACACTGAACAGTATTCAAATAACTCACATTAACATCAATTCAATTTGTATGTTCCAATAATTCCGGTATGTCTAAAATACCCACATTCTTATTTTCTGCTGTTTCTTCATCTAAAATAGCTACATTCTTATTTTCTATTGGTTACATCCCAACTCATTCACTTCACAGAAGTTCACTATATAGAGGTACTGTAACTTGAAAATTTGTTGCTTACATGACCTATCTCGGAAGAGAAAATTATTGTAGTTAAAAGAATAATAGTATTTATTCATGAAAAGAATATGTTCTATTAAAAAATATTTATTTTTCATAACGAGAATATTTTTTTCGTGTAAGGAATATTCTTTATTTTAAATATGCTCAAGACTATATTTTTTATACAAAACGCATATTGTCACAACCCTAGTAGTTAAAGTAGCAATGTTCTTTGATTAAGTTAATACAGTAAACTCTGAAAAAAATTGGAAAATAATGTAATTGTCTCGGGGCCCAATTGTCGTGGGCCCAATTGTCGGGGCCCAATTGTCCTGAACCCAACTGTCGGTCCACGCTCACAAAGTATTCAACCAAATTGCCTGAAATTTGGTGGGACTATTGGTCATTATCCAGGAAACTGTTTATTAGATTTTGATAGCGAGTAAAATTAAAGTATAAAAAAACACTGACAAATCAGCTACTATATACCTGCAAAAAATGTGGAGAAATGCATCACATAGTCTGAAATATAATTCTATCTTGTATATGAAGCACCTAGGCTCTATGTCTTATAATGCTCATAAATTCAGCAAATAAATGAAATTCATCTTACGGAGCATCACTCGATTGTCTAAGATGATCTATTTGGATGGTAATGTTGAGAACATTAGTAATTGCATGGTGCTTTTACAGAGGTTTCTTCAGTATAAGTGTTTTGACCACCGTTACAGAAACTGGTATAAGGGGCCGATAGATTCTTGTAGAGCGGGGAGTAAAAATATTAACCGAAAGAATTACGGATTTTTTTAAAAGAATCTTCGCTTAAATTTGAGTCTAAAATATTAATATAAATTTATTCAAATGATCTTACAGTATTTAGTTCAAAAATTTTCACACAGATATCGTTGTCTTTCAAATAAGCAATAGAAAATATAGTAAAATTATGAGTTTCCATTGAACAAATGTTTTGTTTGAATTTTTTTTAAAGAAATTCCCAGGAATGAAAATGACCTGAAAAGTGTTAAAAAATTGCATATTAGAAATTCAGGACCAAGTAAAGATAACGGACCAGAAATGAAGCTGGTGAAGATAACGGACCAGAAATGAAGCTGGTGAAGATAACGGACCAGAAATGAAGCTGGTAAAGGTAACGGACCAGAAATGAAGCTGGTAAAGGTAACGGACCAGAAATGAAGCTGGTGAAGATAACGGATCAGAATACATTTTTAGTTTTAAAAAATAATTGCTTTAGTATTTTATAAATGATAATATTAATGATTTTACATTAATTTTGCATATTTTATTGATTGAAAGAATTGATAAAAACGCGTGATCTATTTTGAAAAATGGAAAAAAACTTCTGCTTAAATCCTTTAATGTGGTATCTATGATTCCCAAATTATGTTCTTTTCCTAATTATTGGTTAAATATTGATAATTTAACCAAGTAACGATATAACGGACCAAAATTTAAACTAGTAAAGTTAACAGACCAGAATTTAAACTAGTAAATTTAACGGACCAGAATTTAAACTAGTAAATTTAACGGACCAGAATTTAAACTAGTAAATTTAACGGACCAGAATTTAAACTAGTAAAGTTAACGGACCAGAATTTAAACTAGTAAAGTTAACGAACCAGAATTTGAACTAGTAAATTTAACGGACCAGAATTTAAACTAGTAAAGTTAACGGACCAGAATTTAAACTAGTAAAGTTAACGGACCAGAATTTAAACTAGTAAAGTTAACGAACCAGAATTTAAACTAGTAAAGTTAAAGGACCAGAATTTAAACTAGTAAAGTTAACGGACCCTGGTCTGTAATCTTTACTTGCTCCAAAATTCAGACCAGTTTGTTAAGTTAATCGGCAAGTGCCCTCTAAATTAAAGGTTGATATACTTCAACTCATTGTATTAACTAAATAGATAAACGTTACAAATAAGTTGTAACAATAATTTTGGCAATAAAGTATTTTTTTTTGATATACATATATTTAAAGGAAAATTATACATTATAAAAGTGATGATACAATAATTATGTTTCTAATCATATTTTAACAAAATCAAGTACAAGAAATTGATATTATAATGGTAACTACATAATATCGGTTCTTTCTCCATTCGATCAACTGCTTTCGATAAATTTTCCTAGATCTAGAATAAACATTACATATAGTCACTTTTAGTTTACTGTTTTCTATGAAAACATCAACCTATTTAATTTTAAATCTCCTTTTATAGCTATAGTATAATATAGAAAATCATATACTTGATAAAAGTTTCCTAGCTAAACATAGCTCCAAATTAAATGCATTGGAACTGGTCTAGGCGAATTAATTGTTGCTATTTTCATAGAAAACAGTGAGCCAAGTGTGAATATAGGTGACGTTTATACTCATCATGAATATGTAGTGAACGTCTTCAAAATACCGGACATTCGTTATTTAGTGAGGAGTGTATGTAGGAACTATTGGGAAGTGTATTTTATATATTTTGACATGTACGTGTGATGCATGAATTATGAATTTAATTGACCAATAAAGAACAATATCTGAGTAGTAAAAATATGTTAATTAGTAAGTATTATGTATATATGTACCTACTTAGTGGAGGATTTCTTGCATGGAAGGGGGTTCATTCACACTGCTTGCTTGAGGAGGAAATTGAATGTGTTTTAGTGACTGCATGCGTGCGTGCATCGGGTGTCCGTAATAGAAACATGATCTCTTAAATATATTATCATTTTGAGTAGAAACTCCTTTGTTATTTTATTGAGATAAAAATTTAAAAATAGGTTACTTTTTTGAGCTCAATTTATCGAATATTTAAATTTGATTGCAAACCAGTTTGAATGTTATTTTATCATTTTGTGATAAAATAAATATGTATGCATAACAAGACTGAGAAGATAAGTCAAGTAAAGTGAATTATACGTTTTCTCAATTATTAAGTTATGATTATATTTTAAATTACATCGATTCTCTATTCTGGGACTCATTAAAATTTATATAGCTTTAGTTTTGCAGTGTTTTATAAAGTTTATACATTATCATAAACAAACTTAATCACAACATAGAGCATTCAACCTATTTTACATTTATGTCAAAATAGCATATAATTAAATAATTTATTCATTAATTTACTGTACATAAAGCAGCGGTATAATCAGACTAGAGCTGGGGGAAAAAAATTAATTTTATAAATTTAAGTCATTAAAGGATGAATATTGCTCCGAAAAGATAGAATCAACGACTTAAATAACCAATATAAGCCATAGAGCATAAATAGGTAACAAACCTTTATTTGCAATAAGCCAATAACGTGATTTCAAGTCAAAATTAGTAGTACAAATATCTATATCAGCAAATCTTAACTAGCAACATTATAAAGCATATCTCAGTAACTCAAAATCTAACTCTCTGTACGTATACATCTCTGTGAACATCTGTTTTCAAACAGGTTTTTCCAATTTGCTATTATAGATTGAGTTTTTTGCACAGTTGGCCAAAGTACTTTGCGAATACTTGTAGCCGCTGCATGCACTTGGCAGAAATGCATCGCAAAGTTAACATTTCTTGAATACCAACTTAAATTGAACACTCTAATAAATTATTAAGTAATAGCACCATGATTGCAACTGGAGAATGAACGTAGTGTCTGAAGAATTATTTTGAATTTCAAATAATTATAGTTACAAAACATGTACAAAAATGACGCTAATTACGCTATATAAATAATTAAATATAAATATTCAGGAAAAATATCTTGGAGTTATTTTTGAATATATGTTAATGAGAACTATAAATACATAAGTATTTATTTATTTAATTCTTTTCCTCCAATGAAATTTTGTCAAGATGAGATAATCACAAAACAAAATAAAAATTTACCAAACATATTGAAGGTTTCAAAATATTGTAATATTCTTGTATTTTTTTCTTAAGATTTTATATATATATCTTATTGTGGGAAATAAATATCATTAATTTACTAAACTACTTTACAGTTGAAATTGATGTCTTTATACTAAATCATTAGTGATATTTTAATGAAAAAATAAATGTATATACAAAAATATAATAAAATTTTCATGCATATTATATTTTATTTAATTATACTCCAAATTAATTTTATCTAAAATGATTTAATGGAAACGCTTTATATTAAATCATTACTTAGTATTAATATAGTAACAATTTAAACCTAGAAGAATAAATTCTAAAGAATGTAAAAAGAAAAACAGCTAATATTTACAACTCAATTTTCCACCAAAATAATCATAACTACATTACGATTAATATTCCTCATCTTTGTTTGAACTAATCACGATTATAATTGCAAGACCAAACGCATATTTATAGGGATAAAAACAAGTGGATCCCACCGTCCCCATCTTGTTAAACTTGTTAGTTCCAATGAACAAATTTCTTACTAATTTGCTATAATGTTTTTAATGGAATTAGTACAAAAGAACTAATTTATTATAGTCATACATATTTACCTCTGGAGTGAACTAGGTAACTTCTCCAAAATTATTAACCGGGTACAAACAAAGAAAAGTGTAGTTAATATTTTACAGTTTATCAATTTTATATTTAAAAAATAACAAAATTGTAATGAGATTTTATAATTGATATTGAGTACGCAATGACAAATTTGTATGATTTAAAAACATCACAGTGACTCTTTTTTCTGATAGTACACCATCACAGTGACTCTTTTCTCTGATAGTACATCATCACAGTGACTCTTTTCTCTGATAGTACATCATCACAGTGACTCTTTTCTCTGATAGTACATCATCACAGTGACTCTTTTCTCTGATAGTACATCATCACAGTGACTCTTTTCTCTGATAGTACATCATCACAGTGACTCTTTTCTCTGATAGTACATCATCACAGTGACTCTTTTCTCTGATAGTACATCATCACAGTGACTCTTTTCTCTGATAGTACATCATCACAGTGACTCTTTTTTCTGATAGTACGTCATCAGAGTGACTCTTTTCTCTGGTAGTACATTATCACAGTGACTCTTTTCTCTGATAGTACATCATCACAGTGATTCTTTTCTCTGATAGTACATCATCACAGTGACTCTTTTTTCTGATAGTACGTCATCACAGTGACTCTTTTTTCTGATAGTACATCATCAGAGTGACTCTTTTCTCTGGTAGTACATCATCACAGTGACTCTTTTCTCTGATAGTACATCATCACAGTGACTCTTTTCTCTGATAGTACATCATCACAGTGACTCTTTTCTCTGATAGTACATCATCACAGTGACTCTTTTTCTGATAGTACGTCATCACAGTGACTCTTTTTTCTGATAGTACATCATCAGAGTGACTCTTTTCTCTGGTAGTACATCATCACAGTGACTCTTTTCTCTGATAGTACATCATCACAGTGACTCTTTTCTCTGATAGTACATCATCACAGTGACTCTTTTCTCTGATAGTACATCATCACAGTGACTCTTTTCTCTGATAGTACATCATCACAGTGACTCTTTTCTCTGATAGTACATCATCACAGTGACTCTTTTTTCTGATAGTACGTCATCACAGTGACTCTTTTCTCTGATAGTACATCATCACAGTGACTCTTTTTTCTGATAGTACATCATCACAGTGACTCTTTTCTCTGATAGTACATCATCACAGTGACTCTTTTTTCTGATAGTACGTCATCACAGTGACTCTTTTCTCTGATAGTACATCATCACAGTGACTCTTTTTTCTAATATGCATCATCACAGTGACTCTTTTCTCTGATAGTACATCATCACAGTGACTCTTTTTTCTAATAGTACATCATCACAGTGACTCTTTTCTCTGATAGTACATCATCACAGTGACTCTTTTTTCAGATAGTACGTCATCACAGTGACTCTTTTCTCTGATAGTACATCATCACAGTGACTCTTTTTTCTAATAGTACATCATCACAGTGACTCTTTTCTCTGGTAGTACATCATCACAGTGACTCTTTTCTCTGATAGTACATCATCACAATGACTATTTTCTCAGATAGTACATCATCACAGTGACTCTTTTCTCTGATAGTACATCATCACAGTGACTCTTTTCTCTGATAGTACATCATCACAGTGATTCTTTTCTCTGATAGTACATCATCACAGTGACTCTTTTCTCTGATAGTACATCATCACAGTGACTCTTTTCTCTGATAGTACATCATCACAGTGACTCTTTCTCTGAAGTACATCATCACAGTGACTCTTTTCTCTGATAGTACATCATCACAGAGTGACTCTTTTCTCTTATAGTACATCATCACAGTGACTCTTTTCTCTGATAGTACATCATCACAGTGACTCTTATCTCTGATAGTACATCATCACAGTGACTCTTTTCTCTTATAGTACATCATCACAGTGACTTTTTTCTCTGATAGTACATCATCACAGTGACTCTTATCTCTGATAGTACATCATCACAGTGACTCTTTTCTCTGATAGTACATCATCACAGTGACTCTTTTCTCTGATAGTACATCATCACAGTGACTCTTTTCTCTGATAGTACATCATCACAGTGACTCTTTTCTCTGATAGTACATCATCACAGTGACTCTTTTCTCTGATAGTACATCATCACAGTGACTCTTTTCTCTGATAGTACATCATCACAGTGACTCTTTTCTCTGATAGTACATCATCACAGTGACTCTTTTCTCTGATAGTACATCATCACAGTGACTCTTTTCTCTGATAGTACATCATCACAGTGACTCTTTTCTCTGATAGTACATCATCACAGTGACTCTTTACTCTGATAGTACATCATCACAGTGACTCTTTTCTCTGATAGTACATCATCACAGTGACTCTTTTCTCTGATAGTACATCATCAAAGTGACTCTTTTCTCTGATAGTACATCATCACAATGACACTTTTCTCTGATTGTACATCATCACAGTGACTCTCTTCTCTGATAGTACATCATCACAGTGACTCTTTACTCTGATAGTACATCATCACAGTGACTCTTTACTCTGATAGTACATCATCACAGTGACTCTTTTCTCTGATAGTACATCATCACAGTGACTCTTATCTCTGATAGTACATCATCACAGTGACTCTTTTCACTGATAGTACATCATCACAGTGACTCTTTTCTCTGATAGTACATCATCACAGTGACTCTTTTCTCTGATAGTACATCATCACAGTGACTCTTTTCTCTGATAGTACATCATCACAGTGACTCTTTTCTCTGATAGTACATCATCACAGTGACTCTTTTCTCTGATAGTACATCATCACAGTGACTCTTTTCTCTGATAGTACATCATCACAGTGACTCTTTTCTCTGATAGTATATCATCACAGTGACTCTTTTCTCTGATAGTACATCATCACAGTGACTCTTTTCTCTGATTGTACATCATCACAGTGACTCTTTTCTCTGATAGTACATCATCACAGTGACTCTTTTCTCTGATAGTACATCATCACAGTGACTCTTTTCTCTGTTAGTACATCATCACAGTGACTCTTTTCTATGATAGTACATCATCACAGTGACTCTTTTCTCTGATAGTACATCATCACAGTGACTCTTTTCTCTGATAGTACATCATCACAGTGACTCTTTTCTCTAATAGTACATCATCACAATGACTCTTTTCTCTGATAGTACATCATCACAGTGACTCTTTTCTCTGATAGTACATCATCACAGTGACTCTTTTCTCTGATAGTACATCATCACAGTGACTCTTTTCTCTGATAGTACATCATCACAGTGACTCTTTTCTCTGATAGTACATCATCACAGTGACTCTTTTCTCTGATAGTACATCATCACAGTGACTCTTTTCTCTGATAGTACATCATCACAATGACTCTTTTCTCTGATAGTACATCATCACAGTGACTCTTATCTCTGATAGTACATCATCACAGTGACTCTTTTCACTGATAGTACATCATCACAGTGACTCTTTTCTCTGATAGTACATCATCACAGTGACTCTTTTCTCTGATAGTACATCATCACAGTGACTCTTTTCTCTGATAGTACATCATCACAGTGACTCTTTTCTCTGATAGTACATCATCACAGTGACTCTTTTCCCTGATAGTACATCACCACAGTGACTCTTTTCTCTGATAGTACATCATCACAGTGACTCTTTACTCTGATAGTACATCATCACAGTGACTCTTTTTTCTGATAGTACATCATCACAGTGACTCTTTCTCTATAGTACATCATCAAGTGACTCTTTTCTCTGATAGTACATCATCACAATGACTCTTTTCTCTGATAGTACATCATCACAGTGACTCTTTTCTCTGATAGTACATCATCACAGTGACTCTTTTCTCTGATAGTACATCATCAAAGTGACTCTTTTCTCTGATAGTACATCATCACAGTGACTCTTTTCTCTGATAGTACATCATCACAGTGACTCTTTACTCTGATAGTACATCATCACAGTGACTCTTTTCTCTGATAGTACATCATCACAGTGACTCTTTTCTCTGATAGTACATCATCACAGTGACTCCTTTCTCTGATAGTACATCATCACAGTGACTCTTTTCTCTGATAGTACATCATCACAGTGACTCTTTACTCTGATAGTACATCATCACAGTGACTCTTTTCTCTGATAGTACATCATCACAGTGACTCTTTTCTCTGATAGTACATCATCACAGTGACC
>CANNZV010002868.1:0-82148 GCA_947561585.1 Caprella mutica
ATCAGAGAAAAGAGTCACTGTGATGATGTACTATCAGAGAAAGAGTCACGTGATGATGTACTATCAGAGAAAAGAGTCACTGTGATGATGTACTATCAGAGAAAAGAGTCACTGTGATGATGTACTATCAGAGAAAAGAGTCACTGTGATGATGTACTATCAGAGGAAAGAGTCACTGTGCTGATGTACTATCAGAGAAAAGAGTCACTGTGATGATGTACTATCAGAGGAAAGAGTCACTGTGATGAAGTACTATCAGAGGAAAGAGACACTGTGATGATGTACTATCAGAGAAAAGAGTCACTGTGATGATGTACTATCAGAGAAAAGAGTCACTGAGATGATGTACTATCAGAGAAAAGAGTCACTGTGCTGATGTACTATCAGAGAAAGAGTCACTGTGATGATGTACTATCAGAGAAAAGAGTCACTGTGATGATGTACTATCAGAGAAAAGAGTCACTGTGATGATGTACTATCAGAGAAAAGAGTCACTGAGATGATGTACTATCAGAGAAAAGTGTCACTGTGCTGATGTACTATCAGAGAAAAGAGTCACTGTGATGATGTACTATCAGAGAAAAGAGTCACTGTGCTGATGTACTATCAGAGAAAAGAGTTACTGTGATGATGTACTATCAGAGGAAAGAGTCACTGTGATGATGTACTATCAGAGGAAAGAGTCACTGAGATGATGTACTGTAAGAGAATAGAGTCACTGTGATGATGTACTATCAGAGAAAAGAGTCACTGTGATGATGTACTATCAGAGGAAAGAGTCACTGTGATGATGTACTATCAGAGAAAGAGTCACTGTGATGATGTACTATCAGAGAAAAGAGTCACTGTGATGATGTACTATCAGAGAAAATAGTCACTGTGATGATGTACTATCAGAGAAAAGAGTCACTGTGATGATGTACTATCAGAGAAAAGTCACTGTGATGATGTACTATCAGAGAAAAGAGTCACTGTGATGATGTACTATCAGAGGAAAGAGTCACTGAGATGATGTACTGTAAGAGAATAGAGTCACTGTGATGATGTACTATCAGAGAAAAGAGTCACTGTGATGATGTACTATCAGAGGAAAGAGTCACTGTGATGATGTACTATCAGAGAAAAGAGTCACTGTGATGATGTACTATCAGAGAAAAGAGTCACTGTGATGATGTACTATCAGAGAAAAGAGTCACTGTGATGATGTACTATCAGAGAAAAGAGTCACTGTGATGATGTACTATCAGAGAAAAGAGTGACTGTGATGATGTACTATCATAGAAAAGAGTCACTGTGATGATGTACTATCAGAGAAAAGAGTCACTGTGATGATGTACTATCAGAGGAAAGAGTCACTGAGATGATGTACTGTAAGAGAATAGAGTCACTGTGATGATGTACTATCAGAGAAAAGAGTCACTGTGATGATGTACTATCAGAGGAAAGAGTCACTGTGATGATGTACTATCAGAGAAAAGAGTCACTGTGATGATGTACTATCAGAGAAAAGAGTCACTGTGATGATGTACTATCAGAGAAAAGAGTCACTGTGATGATGTACTATCAGAGGAAAGAGTCACTGTGATGATGTACTATCAGAGAAAAGAGTCACTGTGATGATGTACTATCAGAGAAAAGAGTCACTGTGATGATGTACTATCAGAGAAAAGAGTCACTGTGATGATGTACTATCAGAGAAAAGAGTCACTGTGATGATGTACTATCAGAGATAAGAGTCACTGTGATGATGTACTATCAGAGGAAAGAGTCACTCCGAAATACTAATTCCATAGATCACAGTTTTCTTATTTTAAAATAAACTAAACTTTGTCAAAAAGATTCTAGATACTCTTTTCTGTGACAGAACCTCTTTAGAAAATGTTTCTTAATTCCCTCTTAGCTCTTCCTAAGTTAAATCATTTAAATACATTCATAATTCACAGTACAAATAGTGTGAATTGTGCCTTAGAGTAAAATTCTCCAGCAGAAAAAAGGACACGTGGTTTGTTTGCAGAGGAATTATCTCCATCTTGTATTTTTACCGGGAAATAACTTGGCAATTCCCTCATTTTACGTTGATTCCTCAGATGAAAATGCTAGAACTTCTTGACAAATTATTTCAACAAATCTTCTGAGTTATAATTAAAAGGAAGAAATGTTTACAAATGTTGAGAAATTAATTTGAGAGTTTCTAATTAGGTGTTCAATGGAGTTGCTCCAAAAACTTATTGCAAAGAAAAAGACAGAGCTGTACAACATCGTGGTGATTGTTTATATGGGTAGACTATTTCTTTGAATTAATTTGAACATTATTTATGAAATTATAAATATATAACAAATATAAATGTACTAACTTGACTTTGTGAAAGCAAATTCTGATTATGTTGGAACAATTATAATTATTAGGAAAATATATTTGTTATTATTTTCTAATGGTAATATACCTTTAATTGAATTAATGAATTGAACTGTCTTCAAATACAAATATATAGGGTTACATACGAATTATTGAACAGCTCCACTTTATCAATCATATAGGAAAAATATATATAATTTAAAATATAGTTAAAGTTTTATTAAATTTTCGTATTTGACCGAAAATGAGGAACTGTCCGATAATCCGTAACATACCCAACATATATTTATATTAGTATTTTTGTTTCAAAAGAAGAATTCGCATTAGATTTAAAATAATATGTAACAGCAAATTCAAACAAAATAAAATTATTTCATCAGTTTTACTGGCCCTTCAAATTAAGCAATCTAAAAATTTGACAACTTTTACTGCTCACAAATAAAAAAAAAATGTTCAACATTTTAACGGATGGTAACTACCATAAAATTATTTTATTACAATGACATCCTTTATCTTTCTCCATGAGTTAAACATTGAAGTGACTTTAGTTCAGAGTCTATGGATGATACTGCAGTAAGCCGCTGTAACTTTTTTCAGTGTCTCAAGAATAAGTTAAGTTTCCTCTGTGATTCTTCTACCGTAAATCTGTTCAACTTTTTTAGTTAATTTTTAATTTACTTTATATAAAAAGATACACTAAAAATCTGATTAAAAATAGATGGTTATAACATAAAATTGATAATATATATAGCGAAAATATAAAGAAATAAAGATACCATTCTTTGAGGGGAAACCATCTATGATTTTTATTAATGAGACCAAACTCATTGTAATATTTTAATTAATCCCAAATTATGAAGAATAGAAAATAGTTTCCAAAAAGGATTACCTACTCATAAATAATCCAAGGGTAGTTTTCGATAAATCGGAATGTTCCACATTTTCGAACACTTGGGAAAAAGATATACGTATATATTTTACTTAATAGTTGAACATCGCTTCGTGTTCGCCATAAAAAGTAAAGAAGAACTAAACGAAACAATGCACAATAAATAAGGAGAAGGGATGGAAATTGAGAGAATTTGCAATCATCATTATTTACAGTTCTTCCCATTTTGTGAGAGGAAAAATAACTACGTTCTTCTACCTTAGAAATTCTTTCAATAGAAAGAATATCATTTGAAATAATTCATCAAAAAACAATCAAAAGTTTTAATTCTAACGTTTAGAATTTTTCTTTTATATTTCAACATAAAATTGTTTTTAATGTACATTTTTTAATAACTGTACCTGATATTTACCTTTCAACATTTGTAATTATCGATATATAATTTCAACGATGTACGATTTTGAAAAAATTCTAAATAGTGGAAATTAAATTTTACAAAAAAAAAATTTTACAAAATTTTTTTTTGCAAAAAAGATAAACCTCACCATATTATTGTGTCCTGTGGTTGCGTAGAGATGCAGCACAACCGTGGGTTGACCCTTGGTTGCGGGTGTGTAAGATCTGCTAACCACATCACCCACAGCAACACTCTCGTCCACACGAACAAACACATCTAACACATCAGCACACCAATGCGTACCAGCTGCGTAAACTCTTTTGTCCTGAAAACAATCACATAGGGTAAGTTATGAATTATCGGTCAGTTTCACATCTTCGGTCATATAAGCAAAAACGATATAGCTATTATTATTATATCATATTTTCTTATATGAACGAAGATGTGAAACCGACCGATAATTCGTAATTTACCCTAATCGGGTCAAAACTGAGATATATTGAAAAGTGCTGTCTTTAAAAAAATTAAGTACTTACCTCAGGATGAACCCCTTCGACGTAACGATTCAGAACACCAACACCACACGTCAGTCTAGACCTTCGTACAGTGACCACTGTAGGGTCTAGCCCATATTCTACAGCCCCTCGTAAGATAGCCAGCCCCATACCCTGTAAAAGAAAATGTATACTGTCAATAAAGATATCTTTAACGAATTATTTAACTATCTTTCTTCCATGATATTCTAAAATCAACTTTTCGATTTTAGTGCAATACAAGAATACAATTTTATTGAGAAGAAATATACAGTTTCTAAACAAGCCCTTTTAGAAATACCAACCATAGAAGTTGGACCTTTATTTAAATCATATACTTATTTACATGGTGGGGTGTATACTTATTTACATGGTGTGGTGTATACTTATTTACACGGTGAGGTATATACCTATTTACATGGTGAGGTATGTATATACTTATTTACATGGTGTGGTATATACTTAATTACATGGTGTGGTGTATACTTATTTACATGGTGGGGTGTATACTTATTTACACGGTGAGGTGTATACTTATTTACACGGTGAGGTGTATACTTATTTACACGGTGAGGTGTATACTTATTTACATGGTGTGGTGTATACTTATTTACACGGTGAGGTGTATACTTATTTACACGGTGAGGTGTATACTTATTTACACGGTGAGGTGTATACTTATTTACATGGTGTGGTGTATACTTATTTACATGGTGTGGTGTATACTTATTTACATGGTGGGGTGTATACTTATTTACATGGTGAGGTGTATACTTATTTACATGGTGAGGTGTATACTTATTTACATGGTGAGGTGTATACTTATTTACATGGTGAGGTGTATACTTATTTACACGGTGAGGTGTATACTTATTTACATGGTGAGGTGTATACTTATTTACACGGTGAGGTGTATACTTATTTACATGGTGTGGTATATACTTATTTACATGGTGGGGTGTATACTTATTTACACGGTGAGGTGTATACTTATTTACATGGTGGGGTGTATACTTATTTACATGGTGTGGTATATACTTATTTACATGGTGGGGTATATACTTATTTACATGGTGGGGTGTATACTTATTTACACGGTGAGGTATATACTTATTTACACGGTGAGGTGTACACTTATTTACATGGTGAGGTGTATACTTATTTACACGGTGAGGTGAATACTTATTTACACGGTGAGGTGTATACTTATTTACATGGTGTGGTATATACTTATTTACATGGTGGGGTGTATACTTATTTACACGGTGAGGTGTATACTTATTTACACGGTGAGGTGTATACTTATTTACATGGTGGGGTATGTACTTATTTACATGGTGGGGTATGTACTTATTTACATGGTGAGGTATATACTTATTTACATGGTGGGGTATATACTTATTTACATGGTGGGGTGTATACTTATTTACATGGTGTGGTGTATACTTATTTACATGGTGAGGTATATACTTATTTACATGGTGTGGTATATACTTATTTACATGGTGTGGTGTATACTTATTTACATGGTGAGGTATATACTTATTTACATGGTGTGGTATATACTTATTTACATGGTGGGGTGTATACTTATTTACATGGTGTGGTGTATACTTATTTACATGGTGAGGTATGTACTTATTTACATGGTGAGGTATATACTTATTTACATGGTGGGGTATATACTTATTTACATGGTGGGGTGTATACTTATTTACATGGTGTGGTGTATACTTATTTACATGGTGAGGTATATACTTATTTACATGGTGTGGTGTATACTTATTTACATGGTGAGGTATATACTTATTTACATGGTGTGGTATATACTTATTTACATGGTGGGGTGTATACTTATTTACATGGTGTGGTGTATACTTATTTACATGGTGGGGTATATACTTATTTACATGGTGGGGTGTATACTTATTTACATGGTGTGGTATATACTTATTTACATGTTGAGGTGTATACTTATTTACATGGTGTGGTATATACTTATTTACATGGTGAGGTATATACTTATTTACATGGTGAGGTGTATACTTATTTACACGGTGAGGTGTATACTTATTTACACGGTGAGGTGTATACTTATTTACATGGTGAGGTGTATACTTATTTACATGGTGAGGTGTATACTTATTTACATGGTGGGGTAATACAAACTGTGCTCTAATGTTACCGAGACCATTAAGCCTCATGCGATCTACTTATTGAATGCAAACGCTCTATCGGGATGAACTTACACTGCCAAACAGCATCTTAGCAGGCTGAATAAGTGAAATTACCTACAATTGGTCTATGGGGGAAATTTCCTTTACATTGCCCCAGATGAACATTAACAATTGTTTGTGTGCTATATTTGATAAAATGAAAACTATTTAAATTTTGCCTTGAAAATTAAACTTGACAATATTAAAGAAGAAAATTGTGATCGAATATGATTTATCTTCAGCGTATGATTTTATAAAAAAAAATGGTAAAAAAAATTTAAAATTTTAAAAAGTATTTACCACTTTATTATTCATCAATTAGTTTTACTACTCAATTTAAGTAACTAAAAATGATCATAAAAACGATGAAAGGTTAATAATGAATGGCTTTATATTATGTGATCTTCATCATAATTGCCATTTATTAACCTATCTCATCTATCTCTTCATCTCCCATGCCATCTTCGCAGAGAGTCTACGATCAATAAATTCATCAGGTACGTTGTAGCCTCACAGTATAAAGGTGCCTTTGTCCGTTTTCTTTTGTTCTCAAAGAAAGTTAATTAACACTTGGCACTCTTTATTATATTCTATCTGACAATTTAAAAAATTATATAAAAGTTATTTTTTAAACCAACAATGAAAGAGCATTTGAATGAAAATTCTACGAAGAATAAAACCGTAAAGATAATCTACTTTAATTTCTGTGATAATTTAATTTCAGTTACAGTCATGTATAGTGAATGTAGAGTTCTTAGTAAGGAAGTACCTAGTATAGTAGACAAGTTTTCTTTAGTCTGCCATGAAATGGTCATTAGTTTGCTAAAACTGATAGTCATATACAGGGTTGTGACAATATGCTCTTAAAATCATAGATCCCAAGAACATCATAAACGAAACGAAATGAAATGGTATCGAATACTATATACCGCTGCTTTAGAACGATTCGATACTCTTTAATCCTCTCCGTCTATAATATTTTCTGGATCTATGATTTTAAGAGCATATTGTCACAACCCTAGTCATATATATAGCGGACTAAAAAAATGTGTTCACTATACAGTATTTCACTATGAAGGATTCTACTGTAGCATAGCTTAATATAAACCGTAAAATAGCTTAATATTTTCTCTATATAGTAACCTACAGAAAATTAAACTACATGAATGCAATTTATTCTTCAAAACTCTTTATCACTTACCAAAATTATATTACCGTAAAATGTTAAGGAAATTAACAATAATGAAACTGCTTTATGGCTAAGATTGTAACGTTATATTTTAATTAATTCCTTCCTATTACTTATACTAGTTCTCAAAATAAATAGAATATTATTGAATAAGACATTAAATAATGGAATTATCTAAACCACGCATATCTAATCTAACAGGCTTTTCTTTTTGTTAAGTAACTGTGTTATGAATACTTAAATATTTAACAGTGACTTTTATTTTCTTATATTTCCCTTACCATAGGATTGGTGATTGTAACTCTTTTTTTCTTAGTATGTCACTCGTTTGCAAGAACAATGTCATAAACATAAATAATGTATTTTAGAGTTATCCCTATAGACATATAAATATTAAAGAACTGATTATTTTGGTAAAAGTTTAATATTGTAGCTCAAAAATGTACCGCTAGAGAGGCTAAATGTCCTAACGATATACCATTAAATGTACGTACATTACAAGTAACAAAAATGCCTCTCCTGAAAAATAGTTATTTTTTGAGTTATGACGTTGTTCTTGCAAATGAGTGATATAGTTCCATATTGTTTATTTTCTTGATATGTATTGTACCTTTTTTTTTTTTTTTTTTTTCCTTACCTGCAGAATGATGACAGTAACCCTTTTATTTCATCACCATTTTTTAAATTATTTTCTAGTATTTTCCTTACCTACGGAATGATGACAGTAACCCATTTATTTTTTTATAATTTCTTTATTCTCTTGTATTTTCCTTTTCCTTACCTGCGGGATGATGACAGTAACCCTCTGGCTGAACTGGTCCCTGATGTACTGTTGCACCAACTCCGACTCACTGAAGCCCCCCACCAGGAACATGAACTGCAAGGCACTGCTGTTACCGGTAGAAGCTTCTCTTTCCAGCAAAGACACCACTCCTTCTATGCTCTGGGGGATAGAAAGGAACTCTGTACTTGCATTGTATCTTAGAAAAAGAATTTTACAAGGAAAATGGTATAATATTTGTCCATTCTTGTATAGTATTGAACTGCTCTATAATGGAATCCTGTGTAATGAATGTAGTGTAGGAAGTAGACTCCATAGTGAATAAATTTTCTTTTTCTGACATAAAATTGCCTTCAGTTTCAGAAAACGGATGGTCATTTCATGGCAAACTAATAATAATAAATATATAAGTTTCATCAATACCATCATTCTCTAGATGAAGTCGTTGTACATAGAAGAAGAATTATATATTATATATTTAAAACTTATCTAAATTTTACCAAAAAGCATATAGCATTTCAATAAATAGTACATAGAACGTAGACTCTAATGTCAATGAATTTACTTTATAGTGAATTTAAGAGAAGTTACTGTAACTTTGTGTGTAGAAGATTCAAAAGCAATTGAATGGATCTTCCCATTTTTTGGACAGACAGTCATATTACTGCGTGCAAGGGCATTAAAGCGATCGCAAAGAGGATAGTAAACCACAAATAAACTAAGTTATTGGTTGCTATAGAGGTATAAATGAGTTGAACCATCAATGACTTGGAGCCATATTGAGACTGATTCTCAGGCAAGAGTTGTTCCTGGGATATTCCCTTAATATCCAAGGAACGATTCCTTCTTGCCTGGGATATTCTTTTAATATCCCAGGGACGATTCCTTCTTGCCTGGGATATTCATTTAATATCCCAGGGACGATTCCTTCCTGCCTGGGATATTCCCTTAATATCCATGGAACGTCCTTAATCGTTCTTAATATCCAAGGAACGATTCCTTCTTGCCTGGGATATTCCCTTAATATCCCAGGGACGATTCCTTCTTGCCTGGGATATTCCCTTAATATCCAAGGAACGTCCTTAATCGTCCTTAATATCCAAGGAACGATTCCTTCTTGCCTGGGATATTCCCTTAATATCCCAGGGACGATTCCTTCATGCCTGGGATATTGCTTTAGTATCCCAGGAAAAAATCCTTCTTTCTTGAATAGTTGGATATGATAAATTCTGATTTCCAATTAAAACCGGCATAGGAATAAAATCATATTTTAATATCGCGGTTTTCATTACGAATTGAAAAGATCTAAATAACATATAAAAATATTTTAAATTCAAATGGTACATATAAGAACTCTAACGACAGGTCCAGCAATAAAATCTATCTAAAATAAGCCCAAAACTTCAGTCGATAGCTGGTTAATTCAGAGTTAAAATTTAAATTCCAGGGGCATATTTATAATTGGTTCTAAAAGGAGTGGACCATTACACAACGAAGAATCCAGAGAATAAAAGGAACAAAAAGGTAATGTACTGCAAAGAACTCGCCAGAAGTTTTAATGATTTTCAGTGAATTTTCTGGAGGAAACTCCCTGCCCATTACAGGAAATTGCTCTGCTCAAATTTATCATGAAAACTTAATTGAAATGTAGCAAAAAAAAGAGACCTAACCTGTAACTTTTCTGAAATTATATTGGATCAATTTTGTCGTCTATGAGAGTAATAAAATTTTATACAATCAAACTGTAGAGCTTGTGATCTGTGACTAGGGCAAGTTCTTAATTATCGGTCAGTTCCACATTGTCGGACACGTAAGAAAAAACGATATAATTATCTAGTTTTTATTTTAGTTGGTATCCATGATACCATCAGGTGTCATGGATACCAATTTAAAAAAATCAAATAATAATCATTATATCGCTATTTCTTACGTGTCCGAAAATGTGGAACTGACCGATAATTAATTTCTTGCCCTACTTTAAATAAAACACTGAGAAAAGTTTTTTTTAAATTCTCTAACTATGGCAAACGAAATAACCACAATTTAGAACTATGTAATCGAGTAACTAATCCTTATTTGTTATTATATATAAATAATAGATTACTTAAATAATAGCATTTCAGATACCACACAACTATTGTAATAAAGTGACTATGAACTGTGTAACTTGTGAACAATTTTAAAAAGAGAATATTTCCTCTACCTTCAATTCGAATGGAAGAGAAATTTGAAAACTGATCATAACAATAAAAAAAATTTTACCAGAGAGATTGACGATTCTTTTACCAGATCCACTTAACGTGTTTTACCAGATCCACTTAACGTGTTTACCAGATCCACTTAACGTGTTTACCAGATCCACTTAACGTGTTTTACCAGATCCACTTAACGTGTTTACCAGATCCACTTAACGTGTTTACCAGATCCACTTAACGTGTTTACCAGATCCACTTAACGTGTTATACCAGATCCACTTAACGTGTTTACCAGATCCACTTAACGTGTTTTACCAGATCCACTTAACGTGTTTACTAGATCCACTTAACGTGTTTTACCAGGTCCACTTAACGTGTTTACCAGATCCACTTAACGTGTTAAAAGTGTTTTACCAGATCCACTTAACGTGTTTACCAGATCCACTTAACGTGTTTACCAGATCCACTTAACGTGTTTTACCAGATCCACTTAACGTGTTTTACCAGATCCACTTAACGTGTTTTACCAGATCCACTTAACGTGTTTACCAGATCCACTTAACGTGTTTTACCAGATCCACTTAACGTGTTTACCAGATCCACTTAACGTGTTTTACCAGATCCACTTAACGTGTTTACTAGATCCACTTAACGTGTTTTACCAGGTCCACTTAACGTGTTTACCAGATCCACTTAACGTGTTAAAAGTGTTTTACCAGATCCACTTAACGTGTTTACCAGATCCACTTAACGTGTTAAAAGTGTTTTACCAGATCCACTTAAAGTGTTAAAAGTGTTTTACCAGATCCACTTAGAGTTTTAAAAGTGTTTTACCAGATCCACTTAAAGTGTTAAAAGTGTTTTACCAGATCCACTTAACATGTTAAAAGTGTTTTACCAGATCCACTTAGAGTTTTAAAAGTGTTTTTACCAGATCCACTTATAGTGTTAAAAGTGTTTTACCAGATCCACTTACAGTTTTAAAAGTGTTTTTACCAGATCCACTTACAGTTTTAAAAGTGTTTTACCAGATCCACTTAAAGTGTTAAAACCCAAGCAACCATGACACATTGTGCCAACATGGGCGCTAGATGGTTAGATGGGCAAGAGATGGCAGACTGAAAAGTAGCCTAGAAATTACATGGGGATAATGTGGTTTTCCATTCTCATGGAATGTTACCTTGGGAGAAGGTTGGTTCAATGTTGCAAATCCATCCCATTGAATTGTCATATTGGCCCAACCTGATTACTATATAGCGTATCAATATCATATGGGGGAAGCTTTATTAACATATTGGCAAGACCATTTCCTGGAATAGGGAAGATTCAATCAATCGCAATTTATAAAATGTCTTCAATTTAATATTAAATTATTAATCGTTCAGCAAAACTATTTTTTTAATACTAAGTTTAAGTGACTAGACAAAGATGATCACAGGAACGATAGAGAATGAAAGTTTTAGTTCCAAGGTTTAAAATTTATAGTTTTTAAATAACACAATTTTAATATAAAGTATAGGTAAATAAACTATATGATGTGTAAAATGATGACGAAGGGTGAGTGGCATTGAGTGATTTTATAGCGTGGTTGCCAGATGCTAGTTTCTATGAAGCTTGGCTATTTTTTTAATTAGCTACTGTTAGGTAATTGTGACCATCTTAATACATTTTCAAAATATTTGTATGATAAATTACGAATAGAGGATAATATGCAATCCTAAACTGAACAAGTGAACTTATTTGTTTCCGGTATGAACCTGGTTTGTATTTTCGGTTATACATAGTGAATTTTTTAAAATTCAGGTAGTTTGTTAGTGCTTTCCGTTGGAGGAGGTATTAGTGTTTTAATTCCCTTAATTAATTAAGGAAATTCTTCAAAGCTGCACTCTGCGGTCTATTTAAAGTTATAAAATGGTGAGTTGAAGTTTTTTAAATATACTTATAGATATTTTATAGTTATTTTATGTAGTGTATTCGATATAGTTATTGCGTGCTTCTATAGGTGCAGTACCTAATTAGGTACCGAGCTGAATAATATTCTCTTTGACCTATGGCTAAATATATGTAGGTACACCTAGGGTAATTTTCGAGTTATCAAGTTATCTTACGGTGTCACTTTTTCTCGATCTTTATAGAAATAAAGTACTATAGCTACCTGAAAATTAAATGATAATAATTTTTCAAACTTGATCGAAAACGTGAAAACGTCCGATAACTCGGATCTTACCATGAAATATTAATTTAAATGTCTCTTTAAATATAATAATTTAAATTTGAAATGCGATTCGATTTCTGAAAGTATATAACCACTATCTAGGCTATTTATTATTATTATTTAATTTAAAAATAGCTACAGAGATAACCTGTGAGTTACAACAATTTTGGATACACGTACTTTTGTTCATTTCTGATAACTACAAAATTTGCTTGCAAATATAGTAAATATTTAAATATAGGTAATTAATGTCACTGAAATAAATACAGTTACTGAACTCTGCAAGTGATATTGAGAATTGATTAAGTAATTAATATTTTCTTTTTCAGGGTAGAGGTCATTACCATCGCCATAAGAAAAGCTTTAAATTTTGAGAGGTATAGACGAGGCAGTTACTGCAATAACGGAAGGAGAGATAGGCACAACAGAATGTGAACGAACCCATAGCCAAGGGGAAATTATTAGACCTCTCACTGAATTATTGCATGCTTGTCTTTCTTAGCTATGTAATTCGATTGAGTCGATTTCCATAGATAATAAGTTTTGTTTTGATCTCAAGAGTTATAGTCAGCTTTTTATTATAGTCATGTTAGTTGTAATATATCTAGCTATTCTATACTATATTATAATCACTCTTTATACTTATATATGATATAAAGCTAGATGTATTGTTTAATGTTACTGTTGAATCACCTTTTTAATGGATAGGTTTTTTAAGTTCGTTCTACTCTTTTGTTGTAACGATCTACGAATAAATAAATGAAAATCTAGAATATGATTTTTATTTGTCCTAATCAATATGATGTTCATTTTATTAATTACAATGCTCTATTATAAATCTATTCAAGGCTTCAAAGGTAATTTATTAAACCTTATGATTTATTTATTGTGACCTGATGGGTCCAATGTGGTAGTGCCATATTTAGCACATGGAAACCACCTAGTACCAAAGTAATTTCAATATTGGTTGCCAGTGCTTTTTCGACCCTGGCTCCATCATCCTCGGCATCATCTTATACCAAGATGGTTTCAACATTAGCCACCCATGCTGTCACCATGTGGGCCCAGTTTGTAAATGACCACACAGTACCAATGTGGTAGTGTCATATGTCACATGGAAACCTCCTAGTACCAAGTTGATTTCAATACAGCTTGCCAGTTCTTTTACGACCTTGGCACCATCAACCTTGACAACATCTTGGGCCAAGATGGTTTCAACATTAGTAGCCCATGCTGTCACCATGTTGGCCCATTTTGCAAATAACCACACAGTACCAATATGATTTGTCATCAGATTACGGGCTTGAATGGCACCTAGTGCCCACATTGGCCCCATTAACTGTGGTTGCTTGGGAAGTGTTTTACCAGATCCACTTAGAGTTTTAAAAGTGTTTTACCAGATCCACTTAACGTGTTTTACCAGATCCACTTAACGTGTTAAAAGTGTTTTACCAGATCCACTTAAAGTGTTAAAAGTGTTTTACCAGATCCACTTAAAGTGTTAAAAGTGTTTTACCAGATCCACTTAAAGTGTTAAAAGTGTTTTACCAGATCCACTTAACATGTTAAAAGTGTTTTACCAGATCCACTTAACGTGTTTTACCAGATCCACTTAAAGTGTTAAAAGTGTTTTACCAGATCCACTTAACATGTTAAAAGTGTTTTACCAGATCCACTTAAAGTGTTAAAAGTGTTTTACCAGATCCACTTAAAGTGTTAAAAGTGTTTTACCAGATCCACTTAAAGTGTTAAAAGTGTTTTACCAGATCCACTTAACATGTTAAAAGTGTTTTACCAGATCCACTTAAAGTGTTAAAAGTGTTTTACCAGATCCACTTAACGTGTTAAAAGTGTTTTACCAGATCCACTTAAAGTGTTAAAAGTGTTTTACCAGATCCACTTAAAGTGTTAAAAGTGTTTTACCAGATCCACTTAAAGTGTTAAAAGTGTTTTTACCAGATCCACTTAACGTGTTAAAAGTGTTTTACCAGATCCACTTAAAGTGTTAAAAGTGTTTTACCAGATCCACTTACAGTGTTAAAAGTGTTTTACCAGATCCACTTAACGTGTTAAAAGTGTTTTACCAGATCCACTTAAAGTGTTAAAAGTGTTTTACCAGATCCACTTAAAGTGTTAAAAGTGTTTTACCAGATCCACTTAAAGTGTTAAAAGTGTTTTACCAGATCCACTTAACGTGTTAAAAGTGTTTTACCAGATCCACTTAAAGTGTTAAAAGTGTTTTACCAGATCCACTTAAAGTGTTAAAAGTGTTTTACCAGATCCACTTAACGTGTTAAAAGTGTTTTACCAGATCCACTTAACGTGTTAAAAGTGTTTTACCAGATCCACTTAAAGTGTTAAAAGTGTTTTACCAGATCCACTTAAAGTGTTAAAAGTGTTTTTACCAGATCCACTTAACGTGTTAAAAGTGTTTTACCAGATCCACTTAAAGTGTTAAAAGTGTTTTACCAGATCCACTTAAAGTGTTAAAAGTGTTTTACCAGATCCACTTAACGTGTTAAAAGTGTTTTACCAGATCCACTTAACGTGTTAAAAGTGTTTTACCAGATCCACTTAAAGTGTTAAAAGTGTTTTACCAGATCCACTAAAAGTGTTAAAAGTGTTTTACCAGATCCACTTAACGTGTTAAAAGTGTTTTACCAGATCCACTTAAAGTGTTAAAAGTGTTTTACCAGATCCACTTAACGTGTTAAAAGTGTTTACCAGATCCACTTAAAGTGTTAAAAGTGTTTACCAGATCCACTTAACGTGTTAAAAGTGTTTTACCAGATCCACTTAACGTGTTAAAAGTGTTTTACCAGATCCACTTAAAGTGTTAAAAGTGTTTTACCAGATCCACTTAACGTGTTAAAAGTGTTTACCAGATCCACTTAACGTGTTAAAAGTGTTTTACCAGATCCACTTAACGTGTTAAAAGTGTTTTACCAGATCCACTTAAAGTGTTAAAAGTGTTTTACCAGATCCACTTAAAGTGTTAAAAGTGTTTTACCAGATCCACTTAAAGTGTTAAAAGTGTTTTACCAGATCCACTTAACGTGTTAAAAGTGTTTTACCAGATCCACTTAAAGTGTTAAAAGTGTTTTACCAGATCCACTTAAAGTGTTAAAAGTGTTTTACCAGATCCACTAAAAGTGTTAAAAGTGTTTTACCAGATCCACTTAACGTGTTAAAAGTGGATCTTCAGAAGCGATCAAATAGTGTCGGCTCCTTTTCCAAAAATTCTTTTGAAACATTTAGCTTGAATTTCCAACCCGGAATGAAAATTTATAATCGGCCTATCGTCTGTTATTCCCTTTAAATATCGTTCACTTTAAAATATCATAATTTTAGACATTATCGTCGGAATTTTTACGATGAGTGGTTCTAATTTTTGATCACTATTTTTATGATTAGATTTTTCGAATAATTTATAGTCATAGTTAGATGACCTTTTTATCATTGATTGAAAATCGCAATGCCGATGATTGGCAACCCTGATTTCACGACTGAATGAATGATAAAAAAAATGATTATTCTTCATAACGGGAATCAAATTTCCTATTTTCAATCTAGGTTACGAGAAATTAAAAGAAAATATTAAATAAACATAAACTATCTATTCTAGAAAAATTTATATCAGCTCCTCCACGAACTAAAATAATTTGATGTTTTTGAATAATTTAGATTTTATGTGAAATGAGAGTCTGTTTGTATCGCAAGTTGTACCGCCCGAACGTTTGACGTTCTGATGTCTAAATCAAGTTAGACAAACTCAGCGTCATACTTTGGAGTCTTCTATTTACTGTGTAGCTAACATGTCCGACAAAAGTTCTCTTTGCTGCCGTCACAAGCAAAAGTAATTTATAACTTCTTATCAGACCAAACAACATTTTTCGAATGAAGTTGATACCTTGAGACAATTCGAATCTGTTAATGAACCTACAAGTCATGTGAAAAATGGACCAAAGCAAATCCATATCTTTGGAAGTTATAGGCAATCTTTCAAATTAGAACTTATCAATAAAAGTTTCATTTGTCGGAACAATTTAGCGGTATGCTGTGACTAGATTTACCGCGAAAACCTTGGATTATGGTAAGTTTTTTCTCGAAGCTTACTGCTGTGTCATCAATCTCAAATAACTTTTTACTAATTTCGTCACAAATAGCTTCGCGACCATCAATCCTGCTGACCCTAATCCTGGTGATGACAGTGATGATATCGAACGCCAAAGATACCACTCATCACAACGCAATTGGTAAAAATAACATGTAATTTATTGCAACAATCGCTATCTACTTGGAATGTGTTTTTTGTTCATTTAACGTCCAAGAAGGAATTCATTTTCAACTTCATAAGCTATGAACCGCTTCATACTAAACAACAATTGATTTATTTCTATTTACATACAATATTCAATATAAAATTATTATATATATATATGTAAAACAAATAAAAAATCTTAGTTTGTTTTATAAGAAATCCTCAAAATGCCAGACAATTAATTAGCCTCTTCATTGATGATATTTTGTGATATCAGAGACAGTCCTCTCAAAGCCTTTAAGGACCGAATCCTCTAAGAGCCAAAGTCTTTAAAGGACCAAAGCCTTTAACACAGAAGTGACACCACCAGAACCTTTCTGAGCTGAAGTGTGCGATTTATAACACAGTTAGTCTTATCAAGAGAAATTAAATGGCCTGAGAGTGCCTTAATCATTCCCCACTTAATAACACTTTTTCCTAATAAGCAAGAGTTTAGTATTAAAAACTTTATCAAAGAGTGTATTTACTATTTGTCACTTTGTACAGATATAGCAATATCTTTTCTGGAGCAAAAAGCTATTCTCAGTGCGCCGCCACATTACAAACTTATGTCCCTTACGTCTTCATCAAAGAAGAGTCCTTTTAAGTAACGAAAAGAAATAAGCTGATAATAAAGTAAAAGAAGTTAGCTAATATGACGTAAAATATTCCCCAGAGTTGGCCAATCTTCGAGGTATTTACAGAGCCAATGTTCTTATACTGCTCTCTAGCGTGTCAGGGCAGTTTTTGCGACCACATTGTACTCCCTGTGGGGGCAGTGTTTATCTGCCGAAAGACATACTCTCTGTCATATGAGGGCAGTGTTTATCTGCCGAAAGATATACTCTCTGTCATATGAGGGCAGTGTTTATCTGCCGAATGATATACTCTCTGTCATATGAGAGCAGTGTTTATCTGCCGAATGATATACTCTCTGTCATATGAGGGCAGTGTTTATCTGCCGAATGATATACTCTCTGTCATATGAGAGCAGTGTTTATCTCCCAAAAGACATACTCTCTGTCATATGAGGGCAGTGTTTATCTGCCGAATGACATACTCTGTCATATGAGGGCAGTGTTTATCTGCCGAATGATATACTCTCTGTCATATGAGAGCAGTGTTTATCTCCCAAAAGACATACTCTCTGTCATATGAGGGCAGTGTTTATCTGCCGAATGACATACTCTGTCATATGAGGGCAGTGTTTATCTCCCAAAAGACATACTCTCTGTCATATGAGGGCAGTGTTTATCTCCCAAAAGACATACTCTCTGTCATATGAGGGCAGTGTTTATCTGCCGAATGATATACTCTCTGTCATATGAGGGCAGTGTTTATCTGCCGAATGATATACTCTCTGTCATATGAGAGCAGTGTTTATCTGCCGAATGAGTGTTTTTCTGCTAGTGCTCGTTTTTAGTCATTCTAATTATTTCTTTAAAAAATATTTTTTAACAAAAATGTTGCCTTTCTAACTGTAGATGAGTGTTGAACTAGGCCTATTTTTATTTTTCAGCATTAGATGTCTTTCAGATTGCAATATTTGTTAATTTTCTTTAATTTTGAAAATCTTGGTGAACCAAAATATTAATCATTCAAAATAAATTCTAAAATGGGTCGAGTTACAGTGACTTCCAAGACAGTGAAAAGGTCCTTATTACCAAAGAAACTGCCAAAAACAAACCATATGCCGATATTGCGAAACTTTTCAGTCACCATGTTAGGACAGTGAAGAGATTTCTAGGATAATCCCTCGAATGGCAAACAACGGCCTGACAAAAGAAAAAATAAAACAGAATCAGAACGCGATCTCTGTAATATAAAACGTCAAGTGGTGAAGAGTCCCAGTTGCACAAGAAAAACTATTACTTGTGTCCAAATCAACCAGGAACCGATCTTGAACTCAGTTGCACAGGTTGAATCTCCTCAACAAAAGAAGCCTCCTTTAACGAAAAGACGCATCGAAATCAGGATGGCCTGCGACAGGTATTATATAAAACAAAACATTAAGTTCGTTTTATTTACGGATGAGATCCGAGCGACGTTGGATGGTCCAAAAGAATGGTTGGAAGTTTGATGGAAACTTCACCGTTTTGGTCGTCACAAAGGTTGAGGAGGGCTACGGTTGTGGTCTCGTATTGTGACTGGTGAACTTATGGGCCCCACAGAAGCTCGTGATGGCGTGAAAATAGAGGTAGTCGGTTCTTGTGACCTCTTGGATGAAGTTCTTTTTCCGTTGCTTGTCACCCAAACTTTGGCACTGCTTAAGAACCTCGTGTTTATGCAAGGACAACGAAAGCAAGGGCTACGAAGCGAAACCCAGCTTCTTTGGGTCTTAAGAAAAAAAACTGATAATTCGGTCACTCCTAATTCCCTGAAATGTGATTGGAAATTTTTGATCTAGCGTTATAATATTTACGCTAATTATGCCCAATTTTGGTTCAAGCAAAAATTATGAGAAGTGATTGAGAGATGTTCGAAGACGGTTGATGTACAAATTATAGAAAAGTTAACACAATTCGTTACATTAATAAATAACTTAAAAATGAACATTATTATTTTTGCATTTATAATTTTTTTTGTTTGTTTATTATATATATATATAATTGTCAGTATTGATAGTTTTATTCCAAAAATATCAGCATTTCTGTATCTTGGACTACTATTGTTGTTCGCCAAAATTTTCCAAATTAATGAAAATGATCAAATAATGCAATCCGAAACACAGCAAATTTTGAAGATAAATTAAACAGGCGTAGTTAAGTTATTTAGTAACTCAGCTACAGTTAGTGGGGCAAAATAAGCACTAAAAAATGTTTTTTTAAGAAATAATATAGGTTGAAAAATACCATTGACAATATTGGCATAAAAATTGTGTTCGAATGCCTAGTTTATTTTCAAATATTTTGAAATTTCGCAACTGCAACTGAGCAAATGTTGGTTCATATTTGTAAATGCTGACTTAATTTCTAAATTAATTTTTCCTTATTCATGATCTATACACTGCAGTACTTATACTCCTACCAAAAGTCAATTGAATTTTAACTGAATTGGTGGGTCACTGTACAAATTGAAATTGCTTCAAAACTAATTTATTTCATAAATATTTCCCAGGTAATGAGATTAACATTATAAGGCAGAGAAAAATGCAATGGTAATGCAATTTCACTTGCATACTCTAAAAGGCAGTCCTTTTGTACTAATCATGTTAAAACTCAATTTAGTAATTATACATACTAAAACATAAAAAGATACTAAAGTCTGGTGAATGAAATTAGGCGAGACAGTTCTGCTCTATTCGAAAAAACAGAGATGCTTTTTTTTAGAAATATTATAATAGTTATGCGGAAATGATATAATTTAATACCTTCATTGGAATTAGGTAATACATTTTTTTTAATTGAACAATATAGTCTCTTTTTAAATCAGTATTTAACTATTGTTTTCATTTAATTTGCTATAATAATTTCAAATTGAAGAGTTAACTAAAAAATGATAGGAAACAAAATTATAATTTAAAAAAAATTGTTTTGTTGCAAAATCACAAACTTTTTATAATAAAAATTCATTCAGGTGTAAAATTAGTAAACATTTCATTTTTCTCAGTGTACTGAAAATTCAAAATATTGATAGCAAAAGACAATTTTCTTTGGGAAACATCAATTAAATTTGGCAGTTCCTCCACAAAGGAGATTTTGAGTGTCCAATTTTCCACACTATTATTTACATCGGAAGAATATCCTTTTCCCCTAAAACTATCAGAAAGAATTCAAGAAAAACTCTCACTCCGAAAATACTCAACACAGGAAGACGTTTTGAATTCATTCGTCGATTTATTTCCTAACTTTCGAAGATTTTATTTAACTTTTAGATGAGGGGAATCAGAAAGTTCCTATCGAGTGCTTTATCCTGATAGGAATAACACAGGGATCAGTCTTACACTAGGACGGATAGGGTTCTATGTCTCTCACCCATAGAAAATAAAGCGTGCGGAAGTTTTCAAAATGGCGTAAATAATTGAACACGTACGTACCCCCATCTTAAAAACAATGCAAAGGTAGAATTCATTAAGTAAATCCTCAAATAAAACTCATCAGTGCAGTTCAGAATTGCTTTCGCTAGATATCTTTTTAGGCATCATTATAAAAGTTTTATCTTCTTAAAATAAGAGAAGCACTACTTCCAGGTCCATTTCTCTTCTGTGTGGGCGGTAAATTCTCCGCTCTGTTCAATGAACTAATTGAAATGCGAACTATTCTACTAGTACCTTTCATTTCCTTTCGAGGCTCATGAATATTATTGCATTATGTATCAGAAAATGAATTAAAATGTATTTCCCATCGCACTAAGTTTCAACAATAGAAGAGCAAATGTGGTTAGTCTGCTATCTGCATCCTACCACAAATTCCAAATGATTAACTCATCGCTGATGACAGATAGCATAGTGAGGGTTAAATATATTACACGCGACACAAATCGTCCCGGTAAAAATCGCCCAGCAAAAATCACCCAAATAAAAATTGCACATGGAAGAATCACCCCCGGTAAAATTCACCCCGTTAAAAATAGTCCCGGTAAAAATCGTTCCGGTAAAAATCACCCTCGGTAAAAATCGCACCCAGAACCTCCAATCTGACCGCTAACCTAACCATAGGTGAATTAGTGTAATTTACCAGCAGTGGAATTTACCGGGATGTTTTATACAGGGCTGCAATATACCGGCCACCAGCACACTGATCAATTCTGCCTTTCAAGTCAATTTTATTCCACAATCTATATATTAAAAATATATATATAATCCTAATTAACGTGTTTAAGCCACTAACCTGCTGAATACTGTGCAGAGTGTCTGAGAAGAGAGTTAACATGGTGTGTTGGGACACCCTAAGCATCCCCTGGGACCATTCCACTCCAGTGTTGGGGTCTAACTGGCTCAAAGCTGTCTCAATCTGATTAAAAGATAAAAGATAGCAACATTAAATGTTATAATATATTCTTCGCTATAGGGTAAGTTACGAATTATCGGTCGGTTTCACAATTTCGGTCAGGGAAGAAATAACGATATAAAAATTATACGAATTATATCGTTTTTTCTTATATTCTAGTGGACAAAGTAGGAGGAGCTTAGCAAAAAGTCTGGTGGAAAGACTTAAAAACCCTGCGTGTGTACGGGCCCTTAGAGCAGAATAATTAATACTAAGAATATGAGATTTCAATTAAACAAGTATAAGATGGAAGCTGGAATAATTAACTTGATGTGCGTAATAATGAAGATCTTTGCAAGACTCGAGACATTTAATAAAGTGAAGAGGTAGCTCTGAGAGCGGCTATTTCTCCACGTTTCTAATTGTTTGCACAGAGCACAGGATCAAAGAACTCTAAGACAACTTTGTTTGTTCACAAATATTCCTTTGATCTTTTCGCTTTAAATATCACATGGTACAAAATGATGTCGAGATCTTGCTTGATAAAATACCTAATAAAACATACACGTGTGTTGGAAGGGTATTTATGATAATAATTATTGTATCCCATTATCGTAGGCTTATTTTGCCAAGCGTTCTCCCCAGCGTGTTATTATTCATTGGCTGTACTTCTAGGTATTAAATGTTAGATGCGGAGAAGCATCAGTTATGTGATATGGAGAAGGAGGGGAGGGGAGGGGGGTAAAGCTACATTCTTTATTCAGAACACAGCTAAAGCTACTTACAGTAGAGAATAAGAAAGGCAGGGTAAGTAACGAATTATCGGTCAGTTTCACATCTTCGGTCATAGAAGAAATTATAATTATTGTTACTTAATTTTTATACTAATTGGTATCCGTGATACCTGCAATTAATTATCTGTCGGTTTCACAACTTCGGTAATATATTATGAGAAAAACTATATAAACCCTGCGTGTGTACGGCCCTTTATCTAAGAAGCACAACCGGACGATCAGTTGAAATCTAGAAGGGAGCGGCTAAATGTTCCGATTTTTAGGGATCTTCTCCAATGCTTATCTGGATAAATTGGTGTGATTCCGAAAAATAGGCTGCAGAGCTTCCTTTAACACCACTAACTTTCTTTCCAGGCAATTCCACTAATGTCACTACTAAGTGTACGCATTAAGATTTAATTGGGCGGCTAGTTTACTAATTTGAACACGTGGCTGTGGAACATATAGACGAAAAAGAATGTAGCTATTATGAAGCTAAAAGGTATTTAGCAGAGAGATGAGTCATTTTAACGTTACTTATCATATAACTTATTAATTAAACAGTTAATGATTATACTAATTTAATATCAAGAAAATGGATCTTTCCCATTTGACGACTCCCACCAAATTTAATTTAAATTGATATTTTCTTATGTACTTTTCTCCATAGAATCCGAAAATCATATCCATTTATCCCCCGAAATACATATATCGAATATTTCCAGTATCCGTGGTATTTTCCATTCATTACTTCAATACTGATATATGAGTAATGGGGGGCGTGCCAGGTCATTAATCAATTATAAAGTGTGAAGTACAACAAACTAGCGGATACAACAAACTCTATTACGGCTATCTTTGACCAAAATTGGCCAAAAAGCGTGAAAACACGAGTATTTTTCAAAGTTCCTAATCTTTCGGTGATACATAGGGAATAAATAACTTCAAACCCTCATATCTCAAAAAGTATCAGTTTCTACAAAAAACGGTTGTGTTTTTCGGATTCTATGAACAAAAATACTTTAAAAAAATTTAAATTATATTTGGTGGGGGTCGTCAAATGCAAAGGTCCAAGAAAATGAATTTTGATAATAATACAAATAATGTAAAACCGAAAATTGAAACAAATAACTTATCCCAGGGACATAACAACGTTTAGGGTCTTTAAGCTCAGAAAATTCAATACATTAATTTACAATCTTTCATATTAAACAGTAACCATTGATTTTGTGTAAATGTAGTTACACAAAATCACTAATCACTTTATTTTTAAATTTGACTAAATATGTTTCGATGCTGACAAGATATACTATCAAAGATGTTAATTTCTCAAATCAAAGTTTTCTAATTTTCTATTATTTTCGCATCTTACAAATTTGTCATCGTCTACTCCTGCAGACCAATTTTAAAATAACTACAAGCATTACAATTAGTAAAACTTCTTTTTTTAATGTGAAATTAGTAAACAGTTAAATATTAATTACGAATACATTTTTTGACTCTGAAAGTGTACGTTCCTTATTATGTACGTATTATCACTAGGGTTGTGACAATATGCGTTTAAAATCATAAATCTTAAGAATATCACAGACGAAATGAAATGGTATCGAATACTATATACCGCTGGTGTAGAATCATTCAATACTCTTTAATTCTCTCCGTCTATAATATTTTCAGGATCTATGACCTTAATTATCACTCTCTACTCACACTAGTCCCCGTGGTTTTCTTATAGAGATCAATGAAAGAAAACGGTAGCGCTATATTCAAGGGGGTACTGCGTTCAGGTGACACGTTCCTCTTCCTTGACTCGAACGCTATCATCAGGTCCACAAAAGCAGCGGGTCTTTGCTGCTTGAACGTTTCCATAAACTCTGTGCCGAAAATACTGTCCAACAACTTTTCAAATTGTTTGTCCACTCCTGTAGAAAACAGAAAAATTATAAAAAAAACATAATTAAAATAATCGAAAATTAAAAAGTATAAATAAAACTTTAAAAAATGACATATAGTCCAACACTTTTCGAGTACTGTAAGTGTCAGATTACAATAACACTCCTTAACTAAATAAATGGTCCTAAATCGTCATTCTACCTGTGGACCCGTAAGGACCTCCTGTAGCCTTGTGAAGCTCCTTCAGGTGTCCGGAATTCGAATCCGTCATTTGGTGCACTGTGATGTCCACTGTACCTCCCCCACAGTCCACCACCATGTACACAGTGTCTGAAAACAATGTCAGGGGGTTAAGTTACGAATTATCAGTCAGTTTCACATCTTCGGTCATATAAGTAAAAACGATATAATAATTTAAATAAGTTATTATTATATCGTTTTTACCTATTTAACCGAAGATGTGAAACGGGCCGATAATTCGTAATTTACTCCACCTTTTATTGAAAAGAATAGTGATATTGATAGCAACGCTATAATATTATGAGTGAAACAAATTCTCTTATTTATTATTTAAATAATGGTATGATATAAACCTGAATAAATAAATAACGTTAATAATTACCTTGCACCAACCAATCAGAAACTGTTCTGCTATGACCATTTCGATCTGAAAAATAAACACATTTCAATTTCAATAAATACAAAAATAACTTCAATTGAGCAAACATTTAATTATCAATAAACAAAATTTCTTTTGTCCGTCAAACACTTCGTCAAACTGTTTGTCAAACTCGTTCAATATTTTAAAGTCTAACTGTTTGACAAACATTAATTGTGATATCTAGGTACTAGCTACAGCGAATTAATTATAGGTATAGTTTTTAAATCAGTCAAGAAATCATTCCTATGCATTGTTGTATGTCAGAAGACTTACATATAATCACCTTCCTATAAATTTAAACAAGAACTTAGTATCTTATACTGTTCGACTACCAATTTTCCAACATGGTGGATATCTTCAAACTTGAGATTTTTAGCTTTTGACAACACTAAAAGACGGACGGATTTGAACCTGTTTCACGAAGTAATTGATTGTGAGTACGTGGGGATTACAAACTATATTAAAAACTACAAACTATACCATGGACTGCACTTACCATGAGAGTTATTCTCTTTCACACTCTGATCGTAGGTTGAATATGGCCGCGTTTTATCTACCGCTCTGTTACTGGTAGCGGTGGGAATGGAAAGAGGTCTGGTGGAGCTAGAGGCCCTGTTTTCTCTGAGTACTAAGGGTCTGGCGTGAACCAACTGGTTCTTGTGCAGTTTTCGACAGTATATGGCCGCAGCTTCGGGTTCTAGGGCTATGAGAAGTTGGTCAGCTGATTCCGGAGATGCTAGTCCAGCCTGGAATATTAAAATAATATGAATAAATTGAACATGAAATTCTTTTAAAGAATAATTGAAAATATATCATTTGAAATCTAAAATTTGACTATAAACTAAAATTTTGGTTTTCTCCTTATATATTGATTAGACATCAAAATAAATTATGGTGAACGTGAGAAAAATTACTTTTAGAGATGTTGTAAAAAATACTCAAAATTCAGCAACTGTTAAATTGGAAAAAATTTGATATTATTTCAAAAAGATTTCGATAATATTACTAACAGCAAAGTTTCTCGAGTTACAATTGTAACAATATTGGTACTATTGTCCCAATATTGGTACTATTGTTCCAATATTGGTACTATTGTCCCAATATTGGTACTATTGTCCCAATATTGGTACTATTGTCCCAATATTGGTACTATTGTCCCAAAATAGGTACTATTGTCCCAATACTGGTACTATTGTCCCAATATTGGTACTATTGTCCCAATATTGGTACTATTGTCCCAATATTGGTACTATTGTCCCAATATTGGTACTATTGTCCCAATATAGGTACTATTGTCCCAATACTGGTACTATTGTCCCAATATTGGTACTATTGTCCCAATATTGGTACTATTGTCCCAATATTGGTACTATTGTCCCAATATAGGTACTATTGTCCCAATACTGGTACTATTGTCCCAATATTGGTACTATTGTCCCATTACTGGTACTATTGTCCCAATATTGGTACTATTGTCTCAATACTGGTACTATTGTCCCAATACTGGTACTATTGTCCCAATATTGTAAATATTAGATATTGGAGGAATGGTTCCTCAAAAAACTTCCCCTCTGAAATAAGCAACCTTATTGCTCTCACCATATAGGATGCAGTCCTCATGAACTGTTTTGCCGGGTGACTCCAAATGGCGGGTACGGTGACTACCCATCTCACGGCCCCCTCTGGGACCACCACAGTAGGGGCCTCCTCCCTTAGCTCCCTAAGGGCGTGGTCCTTGAAGTACCTTAGGGCGTGACTGAAAATTTCTAGGGCTGGGACCTGGGTACCATTGGCAGCTGTGAGGAGAGTGTCTCTGTTGAGACTCTGGGAAAAGAGATATTATTGGAGACATTTTATAGGAGGCATTTTATGAGAGGCATTTTATTGAAGACATTTTATTGGAGACATTTTATTGGAGACATTTTATCGGAGACATTTTATTGGAGGCTTTTTATCGGAGACATTTTATTAAAGAGACATTTTATTAGAGACATTTTATTGGAGACATTTTATTGGAGACATTTTATGGGAGTTATTTTATTGGAGACATTTTATTGAAAAGAGACACTGTATTGAAAAGAAAAATGAGCAACAAATATGAAATGAAAAATAAATGTTTTATTTTCCTAAAATGTAATTAGATTTTTAATAATACTCAGATTTAATTTCATAGAAAATCAATGAACGTAATTAAAACCCCGAGCCGAATAACTGAAATTAAATTCAATAATTTCAATTTGTATGTACTTAACGTTAAGAAATTGACTACCATTTCACATATTTAAATTTAATTCACACAATCATATATACACACAATCATATGTATATCTTCAGTTCAGTATACCTTATTATCGTGCAGCTGCATCTTGAATTTATCAAAGTAGTGCCATCTACTAGCCTCTATGGGGTCCAAGTCGTGGTAGTGGTCCCTGGCTGTGAACCCTAAAGAGTGGAAGGTTCTGTCAGGGCTCAGAAGCACTATAGTTGGTGTCTTTTGGTTCTGAACACCTGGGTCACCACCTGTAATAAAAAATAACTAAATTAATTTAATATAAATAAATTATTTGAATTAAAAAAAAATTATAGTTTACTTGAATTTGAAAAAACTACTTGAATTTAAAAGAAAATGAATCGGATTATAATATTATTATTTAATAATATTATTTATTATAATCTTATTATTATTTAATAGTATTATAATATTATTATAATATTATTTATTGAAGAAGAATATAAAAATATGAATATTCTTTATAAAATACATATTCTTCTAACATTGAAAAATCAATAATAAATCAGTATTAATATTAAAATTTGTCCAAAATTTCATTAACGAAATTTTTCATCCAATTTAGGCAAAAAATAATATACTTATAATTAATTCAAGCCTTATATAACTAATCATTATTTATCGTCATATAAATACAAATAAACAATTACTATTTCCAAATAGTTCAATAAATATTAGTAAAATAATCTTAACTAACTGTTTCCAGAAACTATATGATATAAATTAAAGTTAAATTATTCAGAACATTGAATATAATTCAGATAAGTTGCGCCACAAGGTCAAGATAGGGTCAAAGGTCAGTCACGACGCGTTATATATACGCTGTGATATACTGTGCCAATGTTACGCAATTTTAACGCAACGAAATGGAACATCTGGGCAGCGTGAGGTTAAATAAGAAATATATAACACCACTATTAAAAGTCTAGGGTAAGATCCAAGTTATCGAACAGTTCCATATTTTTGCATATGCAAGAAAAACTATAGAATTGTACCTTTTAACTCGTTATTTTATCATGGACACCAATTAAAATTGAGAGTCAAAATATTGAATAGCAAGTTAAAATATTAAAATAGCTAATTAAAATATCAGACTATATATATTTTTTTTCATATATCCGAAAATGTGGAACTGTCCGATAACTTGGAACTTACCCTATAAGATGAAACTATAGTGCCTTTTTTCTGCATATGTACTGTAGTTCTATAGAGATTTTATATACATTTTTTTTGTCATGTAGGTAATTAATTTAGTTATTTTACAATGTTATTCACAGTCAATTAATTGTAATAAGTTGCAGCTGAAATAACAATGCATCAGAAATAATAAATCTTAAAATTCCTTTTAAATGGTCATTATAATTATTTTTCCTATATCAGAAATATAATAGATATTACATATTTTCATTTTGCGTATATTTACATACATTATAATGAATGTCTATTTTCATTTGCGTGATTTACGTTTAAAATAATTAAAATAGACGTTCATTAACAATTGTTTTCTATAAGTGATTACAATCATAAATGGAGCAAATGAAAGTTTGCAATAATTATGCATGATAAGACATATATACAGCTTTCCATATTCATCATTAAAAGGAGTTTTCTAGCCGTAAACCTGATGTATATCTGTACAGGCTTTCATCACGTGCAAAACATAGAAAATAATTAACCTACTACAAATTATCTTCAGGTTTATTCTACACGTATTTTCTCACTGCTCGAGGCGGCAAGAAAGTAATGACCGGAATAAGCGTTGAAGTTATACACACAATCGGCCATTACTTTCGGACCTCTTCCCTTGAGATCTGTTTTTTTTTATATTAGATTGTCGTTATTTAGTGCAGAAAAGATCGGAATTAATGGCTGGATTGATGGTCGTGAGAATAAACCCCTGGGAGTGTTAAATCAGCTCTACTGTGAAATATGAAGCAGTCAGTAAATAGATCACTGCTATTCTATATCTGCTACATTAATCAACATTATTTATTGTGTATTTGTAAAGACTGATATTTAGATCATTGCGTAATGCTTACGGTGAATGTAGGCAGGTTATTCGAATTAATAGAAGAAACAATTCGTATTGAATGATTTGTAACTTATATTGTTATTTTTTCATTGAAAATTGTCGTATGTTCCCTAATTTGTAAATAAAGATATTGTAAATTTAATTTTTCATCGGATACATTGATAAATTTTAAAGAAATTGTAGAAATATATTGCAATTGATATGTTTATAAATTCATATGTTACATAATTTCTAAAGTTGTAGCGTTACTTTTATCGTATATACTCGTATGTTCTTTAATTTCTCAATATATTAGAGCGTTATTTATGAGCCACAATATGATTTATATAATTTCTTTTCTCCTATCACATATCAGTTGAGTCTCCATATCAAAATAAGGTCATCAGTTAACCATTGGCATCAGATTTGTGTTCTTTGTGACGTCACAGTCGTCACACTTGATAACGCAGTCACATTCCACATTTTAGGGAAAATTAACACGTGTACGTCACTGTGAGGGAACATTCCGAAGGTTATATATCTATATATATATCATACCAAGTACACCTATCTATCTATACATGTTTACCTTTACGTGTTTCTGTGTTCCACATATTGGTGTAGAAGTAACGTCCGTAATTTCCAGGTTCTAACCAGTTAAAGTTTTCTGTGATTATCTTAATACCAAAATGATAAATAAATTGAACTTTATTACTAAAAAAATTTATCACCATGTTGAAAATATTCTACCCAGAGGAAAATTGTGGTGGGGCGATAGAAGATTAAGATATTCTATGTCCCCACCATAACTTTCTAACTGGGTAGATTGTAGTGGTTTCTAGTTAGTACCACTATACCATTCCTAGTCCACTATACCATTCCTAGTCCACTATACCATTTCTAGTCCACTATACCACTCATCATTACTGGTAACTAGAACATCAGTCTCCACTGATTTTCTACGGTAAATTAGCTACGGAGAAAAGAGGTAAACTTGAATCAAGATTATTGGAGCATCGTAAGAAATGCAGTCAGTGTAAGAAAGGGGGTCAGTGTAAGAAAGGGGGTCAGTGTAAGAAAGGGGGTCAGTACATTGCGGCAAAAATGAATAATTAATTTGATCTACTTCAACATGTACCCAGTCAGAAAAAAATATGATTGAAAGATCGTCTCTTATTGTAGACTGGTTATTTTAATTGGTATCCGTGATACCTGCAGGTATCATGGATACCAATTCGAATTATATTTTCTTATATGATTGAAACTGTGGAACTGTTCGATAATTCGTAACTTACCATACATCACCACCTTTCTATCATTTCAACTCTTCTACATTGATGAAATCCTGAACGAACGTCTTAGGTTGATGCTAAGTTTGTTTGAGTGATTAACTCATTTATATTAACTATAGCTGGTGGACCCGTGGAAATTCCACGGAATAGGGAAATCAACTAATATATTTTGGTCCATTGGTTTGTCTAATCAACAAATAAGTCTTAGTTTGTTTTACCCATTATGAGACGGATAGTATAGCATATAGATTATTACTTGTAAATACCCTCTTACACCAAGTTTAAGAGACGTTGTTGATAGAGTGTCTGTTTTACCCATTTTGGGACGGACCAACCCCATATGTAACAAACAGACTGAACTTATATGTGACGGACAGACCGAACTTATATGTGACAGACGTACCAAAGCCATATGTAACAAACAGACTGAACTTATATGTGACGGACAGACCGAACTTATATGTGACGGACAAACAGACCTCGTATGTAAGCGACATACACAACATAACACAAACGCTACCGTATTATTTATTTTAATTCTATCACTGCTTTCTGATCCAGTATACAGTACATTCATTGCACACAATCATCTATTTACAACAGTTCCAGATAATGTCCTAGATAACGGAGACTTATTGTAGAGATAGACTTATCAGAGAATATCCTGTTCTGTAGCTTACGGAACTACTCCTTTCTACAAAGCTTTCATGCAGTGAGTTTATCACTTAAATGTGTTGTAGTGATATTTATTAGGGTTGTGACAATATGCTTTTAAAATCATAGATCTCAAGATTATCATAGACGCAAGGAAATGGTATCGAATACTATATACCGCTGGTGTAGAACGATTCAATACTATTTTATTTTCCACGTCTATACTATTTTCGGGATCTATGATTTTAAAAGCATATAGTCTCAACCCTAATAATTAAGGTAACTTAATTTGAAGTAATGAATAATCAAATGAAAACTATTTGTATTCATTAGTTATATAATGACCTTTATATATATTATTTGAATTTTGTAATTATACTTTTATATTGATTCAAATTGCCTGGGAATATACAATTAATACATTAAATACCGTTAAACTGTCAATAATAATATTATCATCATTATTGATTCTATAACTTTAACTAAGTATCAGGATGTGTACATTATTATATTTAAAATACATTAGTTTTTACAGGAGATTACACTAAATACATTCCATGAACTCACCTTCCCATCTCTTCATAATGTGAATATTGTTCGGCTCATCCAAAAAACTGAAGGCATAACCACTGTAAGTTGTCCCGAAATCTATCGCCACAACCACGTAGTGAGGGTCCTTCTGTTCCCCACCATTGCAAGTAATGGTCACCTCGTTGGGTACGGAGGCCACCACGGCCCCAGAGTCTATCGGGGCAGAAACCGAGGAGGGAGAATTCAACTGCTGGGTTTCGTTGGGGAGGTTGACTGTTTGGGAAGGTGAGCAAGTGAGTACCGACACGTGGTCATTGCAGGTAACTGAGCAGGAAGAACTTTGTCTCAGCTTTGTTGTACTGACATTTGTTGTTTGGTTGTTTTGACTAGAGGAAGAGGTATTGTGGTGTCTTGGATCAGGTGGTGAGGGAGGTGGAGATGGTGGATCAGTGAGATTGCCACATGGGCTGGTTGTCCCACTACCATGTCCACTATCACTGTCTCCACCTCGAAGATGGTGGTGGTGTATATTTGCTTTACCGTCAGGCTTGTCAATTGGTTTATTTTTAGGGAAATGAGTGACTTGTTGGTTACGTGTAGAATATTCTACACTCGGGAAAAAAGCCTTCATGGCCACAGAAGATTCGGGCACTATAACTTCTTCAATCAAGTTCAAAGGCTCCCTGAAAGAATCATCACGTTCCAAATCTGGATGAGTGGACACATTCTTGAAATTGTTTATAAGAACACTAACACTTTTTGGCTGCTGATGCACAATATAAATATCTTCCTTGCCGTTGCAATCACTGTTCTTGTTTCTCTCACTGTATGTCACTATGGGCACCAGGGGGTTCTTCGCCTCCCCATCCCCATCCATCTTAGCAGAACACTGTTTAAGTTCACTCTCCACGCCGTGGTTGCCGCGTGCGTACTGAGCTGATGAATGACTTCGAGTCCCACCGCCAGGTGCCACTTGGCTCGCTTCACGTACTGCCGATTTGACGAGACTTTCACTCTTGTTACTCCAACTGGAAGATTGAGCGATACTCGAATTATTACTGACCGAAGTACCTATGACCTCTAGTTGTGGTCCAACCCTTTCACCGGGACTTTTGACATCATCGCCTGGAACTCTAAAGTATACTCCAGCAGCTCGTAACTTCTTTTCCGTTTCGGAAATATTCATGTCGACATTTTGGTGTGAATTGAAGACATTCAATTTGGAAATTGGGATCTTTGAAATCTTTTTTGGAGTTGTTTCGATGGATGAGATGTTATATGGCGAGCTTCCTAGTTTGTCGTCTTTAATCATTGTACTGTTGAAGATTTTGTCCTTCTTTGGCGTTATAGAGAAATCGGACACAGTGTCATCTGAGAAGAAGAAAAAAAAATTAATAGCTTTCAAAAAGTTTTATATTTTTATTATATTTGATGCAGAATTTTAATCCGCATATATTATACTAAATTCTGAATTAAACTTATTTTAATATTTATTGTAAATTATAAATTAAAATTATATTAAATTCTGAGTTATGATTATTCAATATTAAAAAAAATATTCAATGTTTTTATTTAAGTTTATGAAGTTTTCTATTTTAATAATGCAGCTAAAATGCATTCTATTTTATGCGCCATTTTGACCAATAAATAAAAGAAAATTGTTTTAAAATATTAATTATTACCTATATAATATTGAAACTTATAATAGAAATTTTGAACATAAAATATATAGAATATTTACTAAATATTAAAAAGTTGATACAGTGTATAAATTAATAATATTTTAAACTACGCAGTTTAAAATATTCGAAAATTTCATATCGAAAGTGAAAACTAACAAAATAATATTTATTTTAAATATTTTGAAATATAATAAAAACGAATATATGACGTAAGCTATGACTATGAGTAATGAAACGGTTGCACAATAATATTAATTAGAATGTTAATGTAATTTTTTTTTTAGGTGTCCGAAAATGTGGAACTGTCCGATAACTTGGAACTTGCCCTAGCAATACTATAATAATTATAAATGAATTATTACACCATCCCAATATTACCAAATAAACACGAACAAACAAATTTCCATTCTAATTCACCACAAACCATTGCAGTAAATTATTTTAAAAACTATCATGGTTGAATTACTAAAAACATTTCCTTGTCGATGCGGCTGAGCAATCAACAAAACATAAAAATATTTCAGTCCTCCCAGAAATTTTTCTCGTTTTCTATTGAGTTCATTTTCTATGCAGAATAACATTATAGCCGTAACTAAATTAGATTTTATATTTTAATATTATAAAGTAAAATATGGAACATGTAATCTTAAATAATCAGTATTTTATTACTTCGATAATAAATAAGGAACAAAAATTTATAGGAAATCACAGTTATAAAAAATAATAAAAATTATTAAAACATGAAATTATATAAAAAAAAATATTTTATGCTAGTTGGTGATCTTTCACAAATTATTTCAAATCAAATTATCTATAATATAAGATCTATATTAATGTTAAAAAGACATACAAATACCCATGTTAGAAAAGTTCAAAGAATGCGCAATTGCGCTAAGTTAATTACACAGACATCCAATTCACTCGCAATTATCATTGCTTCAGAGAAAGTTTTTCATTCGGGTTTTAATTTGCTCTAAGGTTTGTTTTCCCTGTAGATTTAATGGCACTCTCTTCTTACGCTTTATTTACTGCAATTAAAGGTTGCAATAAATGCAATTAGGTTGCGTAATTCTAATTGCAGTCCAATTTGAAGATTAATATATTTAAGAGTAAAAAGATTGATTGATGTTAATTGCTCGTATGAAATAAATAATTTGCATATTCAAATATGTCTAAATACCTATTTTTATCACACTATTTACATATAGTGTTATCGAGTTATTATTATTTAATATACTGTTTATATAATATTACAAAATGTTATGCAATATAATAAAATGATATTCTTTTTCATTTAAAATAGCAATAATATGGTTTCAAATTTGTACTTCACTATATAATGACTGGAATTAAATTATATTTTATTTATGCAAAGAAAGGTCATTTTTAATAAATAAGAAACAATTAATAATAAGCTTTGAATAAATTTATAATACATTATAATAATTTATGAATTAATTACTGATAAATAAATATATATAGATTTTTTTCTATAATACTTACGATAAAAAGTTTTAATATATATTAGGCTATTTTATATATATAATTATATAATTTTAATAGATTAAAGGATTCTATAGGGAGAAATTAATTTCAAAATATATTTCTATTATAATTTTATTCACGTTTGAAAAGTTCATTGGGTAAGTTACGAATTATCGGTCAGTACCACATCTTCGGACATATAAGAAAAAACAATATAAAAATTGTTATTATTAGATAGCACTGCGTAATAATAACAATTTTTACATAGTTTTTCTTATATGACTGAAGATGTAGTACTGACCGATAATTCGTAACCTACCCTATTTATTTAACTAAAATGGAATTTTGTTTAATAAAATAATTACCAAACATCAATTTTCTACTTAGTTTTTATTGCATTTTCATCTTCAATAAAACTTTCCATGGAATTTTAGCATAGAAAGTGAAACTAATTTTTAATGAATTGTAATTTCTTTTTCATTAATTCTTTTTGTAAAGAATAATTATTAATTAAGTTATTTCTCATGCAATTGGATATATTTATTTAATATTCTGCCCCTCTGATATAGAAACCTTTTTTTAATATATTAAGTCATTAATATTTTAATTTAACGATAATAAAAATAGAAAACATCTCGGAAAACTGAGATTAAATTAAATTAAATTAAATTAAATTAATTAATTAAATCAATGTACTCTATAAAAATTTGTTACAATCTTAATAAAAAATAAAACACAACCCTTTTAATAGTGAAAATTTAATTAATAACTATATCAAAATTTAATTTTTAACAATAATCAAATGTTCAAATACTACTATAGACAATAGGGTAAGTTCCGAGTTTTCGGACAGTTCCACATTTTCGGACATGAAATATATATAGATATGATACCAATTAAAATTAAAGTTAATAATTATCATATTAATATTTTTCACGTGTCCAAGAATGTGGAGCTGTCCAATAACTCGGAACTTGCCCTAAGATGCTTAAATAAATACTGGAAAATAACTTTTAAATTTCCTTCCTATTTATAACTTACTAATCAGAGCGTGATATGTTTTTTCTTCCTATACCAATCAAGTAATTACCAATTATACTGAAGATACGCTTTCCCTTTGCATTTAATTCGTAAACAAAAACTAGTAACAGTACGTACATAACAAACTTGACAATACTATAAACAAGCGTATATTATTTATATAATATTCTATGGAATTGTATTAATTTGATTAGCAAGTTATAAATATATGAATATATAATCTTTGTTCAATTATTTTACACTAAATTATAGTGTATATAGCTTATTTGTCTGTAATATACACATTTATATGTTTAAGATATACACATTTTTGTGATATCATTATCATGTGCAACTAACTAAACAGCTCTAAAAAGCATATAATTATTTACACTATGAAATCACTATACATTCTATTTTGGTTGAAATCATTCACGTGAGGCTGATTGAGAGGTTCTGTTTACATATACCGCTGCAGGCAACTTATTGCTGATATTTATAACCACTATTAGGGAGTTGATTAATTACAGAGTAGTTGTTTATAATACATAGTAATCAGTTGCACTATTCAGTTATTTATTTAGTTGAGAAAGTGATCTTAAAGCTCTTTAACCTTCTGTAAAAACTATATATGCTTTTTAATTAAAAATGAAGTATTTGTAAATAAACAACAAAATTATTTTATAAATAGTATCTAAATAGTATTCTTTATAATAGTGAAAGAAATTAAAGTTGAAAGATAATTTTACGATTGGAAAATAAACATTTTCAGGTAAATCAGGTTGAAATATTCCTGTATAATCTTGCATTGATTAATATCATAGTTTATCATTTTGCATTGATTAATATCATAGATCGAAGTAACGGTGAATTAATGTAATTATATCTTCCTGATCTAATAAATAATGTGCAAAATTAGAGACTAGAACTACCCAATAGAAGACAGAAAAGATGCATGTTAACATTATACGAATTGATTAGTATTACCAAAACAACAAATTGATAAAGAAGTTAGTAAAGAACATAGTGAAAAACATAGTGAAGGACATAGTGAAGAACATAGTGAAAAACATAGTGAAGGACATAGTGAAGAACATAGTGAAGAACATAGTGAAGAACATAGTGAAGAACATAGTAAAGAACATGGTGAAGAACATAGTAAAGAACATAGTGAAAAACATAGTGAAGGACATGGTGAAGGACATAGTAAAGAACATGGTGAAGAACATAGTAAAGAACATAGTGAAAAACATAGTAAGGAACATAGTAAAGAACATAGTAAAGAACATAGTAAAGAACAATTAATTTACTTAATTAATTCATAACTTTATTGATTTGAATTTAATTTTTTTGTATATAAATCCAATATTATCCCACAATACTAATTATAATATAGAATTTATTCATTTGGCATATTAATTAACAAGTATTTATAAATTACCTGTCTATTGAATGCATGTTTTACAGGTGATAATGACATAATATTTTGATGAGTCACGATGTCACATATTATGTTGACTAACTATATTGTGACGTCATAGCTTCATAATTTGATATAAAAGTGAAATTCTGACGTAGTTTTGTAACTTTCATTGAGTCTGAGCTCTTCACGCTTGGTGTGTCATAGCGACACACCTTTTGTCTTGGAGATAAATTAGTACGATACACTTACTGTGGTAACGTAGAAATGTATGAACATGTTACCAGCAGCTATATTTCACGTGTCTTGGTTAAGTTTGATTTACATTTTTTTCTGATTCTGAAAACCTTTATATAGTACCTACTTATAAAAAAAAATTATATAATACCTACTTATAAAAAAAATAAAACACCTTTTTATAATCCCTACTTATAAAATAAAAATCAAAAATTTGAACAAAACAATTTTGTAAGGAATCCACCGTATTTGAAAGATAATTAAACTAGTTAAATTGATAAGTATGATGTAATATTGAAGTTTTGAAAAGGAAAATTCTGATGTAACTTCGATCTTAAACAGAAATGTAAAAAATTTACCCGCAGCCATTTTTATTCTTTGGTTGTAGGTTAAAGATGATTATAATTCAGTTTATAATCATTAAAAAAACCTACCAAAAACATATTATCATAACTTCTTCAGAAAAACGGGTTGATTCACTTTTCCGGTCCAAAATTTTGCATGTTTTTCTTTTACGGTACGAATTTTTGTTTTCGGACAGTAAAAGTAAATGTATCCGAAAAAAGATATATTTAAAAATAAAATTAAGAGAGGTCACTATAATCACAATTGCAAGAGTAGTCAGGTTGTTCACTAACTAGAAACTTAATAGGTTGTACGAAATTTAATGTGAACATATGTGTTCTAATTTTGAATGTTTTCAAATCTTACAAATTTGTCATCGTGTATCCAGACCAATTTTAAAATATCTACAAGCATTACAATTGCTAAAGTTTCTTTTTTGAAATGTAAAATTATTAAAATGTGAAAAAAATAATCACAGGTACATTTTTCTTCAACTGCATAGGAACCATCAAAAACATTTATTTAAAACTTAAAATCTCCCAATTAAACACAGTATATAATAACAATAAAGTTCGCATCAAAACAACACAGTTATAAACTAGACTATAGTCCCTGTTCACGCTTGTTTACCATCACTATATCAATACTTATACATATGCATCTTAATAAACTGATACCGTTGACAAAATAGGATTTATAGAAAACATAAATATTTACCTTTGCCGCTAGGTGGCGTTGACACACATCTTGTGACAAATATCTAAACAAACAAAACTTGAAGATTATCTCCGCTAGATGGCGTAATTATATAAGTCAATAAGGCCTTTGAAAATCATTTTCATTCTATTATTAATCTTCCTTAATAGGTTTATTCTCTTTTTCAAAGTATAAAAAGTTGCACTGAACCTTTGAATTATCCTCCAGCCCGTCTTTGGCCTCAGTTGAAGGCCTTAGACCCTTTAAAGGTCCTAAGGTCGTTAAGGCTAATGGATGTAACCCACATAAGCTTTACAGACTCTCATCACATGTTGTTAGCAAATTTGCATGTAATTCGAGAGATGATCTGGATAAGGAATGAGACAAAATTACTGTTATTTTGATACATCAATTTTATGTTTATATTCATTTCTGAATGCTTGAAAACACGATATTACGTTTTTATGAACTGATTTAGTGATGGTTAGATAATTCTGTTGCTTGTGTATTGAGAAAAAGATATTAAATAACTATTATTTGGAGAAGGAATATTACAGTTTTTAGAGGTTTGTAAAATAAGGGGCAAATATTCAGAAAAAAATTGTATGTAAAAATTCTAACCCGGGTATGAAATTCAAAAAAATAAATCCATATTATTATTTTGATAAAGTACTGGAACCAGGTATAGTATAGTACCTGTTTTATTTTGAGTTATAATGAAGGTGCTTAGTTATTATTCACTATATTGTGAAGTACAGCTAAAATAAAAAAATTAAACTAATACATTTGCAATTAACCACCGCGATTCTAAAATGTATCTATTTCTTTTTCTCTTTTAATATTCTCTACTACTATATAGCATTCTTAGCAATAATCATTTACTAATAAGGACACATAGGCTGACAATGTTAAGCATACTAAACCACTAGAACCTTGACTGCCTTAAATTGCACTTCTTTGCACTTAAATTGCACTTCTTTCTACTTAAACTGCACTTCTTTGTACTTAAATTGCACTTCTTTCTACTTAAACTGCACTTCTTTGTACTTAAATTGCACTTCTTTCTACTTAAACTGCACTTCTTTGTACTTAAATTGCACTTCTTTGTACTTAAAATGCACTTAAATTGCACTTCTTTGCACTTAAAATGCACTTAAATTGCACTTCTTTGTACTTAAAATGCACTTCTTCCCACTTACAATTTGGCTGCAAAATGAGTTTACAATTCTTTCTCACATTACTAATTAATATTCCATACTGTTTATTGCATTACTTATTTATTAATATTTGTTTAGTTATTATTATCGAAATATTTAATTATGTTTATTTAAATATTTAGTTAATATTATCGAAATAATTAATTATTTAAATATTAAAAATTAATTATTTAAATACTAAAAATTAATTATTTAAATATTAGAAATTAATAATTTAAATATTAAAAGTTAATTATTCAAATATATATCACATTTATTGAGTTATTTTATTATTTTTACTAATATATCAAGGATATGCGATATATAATTGAGAAAAATTTATAAAGAATTTTGAAGAAACTGAATGTTTTTAGTATACAAATGTCTAATATAAACTTAAACTATAATCGTTTTATATATAACATTAAGTCGCTTAGCTATAAAAACTGGTTTGATGAACTATAAAAAAAGATACTAATTTATTCCAGTATTCAAACATATATCCTGCAAAATGAAAATATACAAAATTAAAGATTAAGTCATTATTCAATTTTATTATTCAATTGCAAAATAAATATATAAATTAAAAATTAAGTCATTATTCAATTTCAAAATGAAAATATACAAAATTAAAGATTAAGTCATTATTCAATTTTATTATTCAATTGCAAAATAAATATATAAATTAAAAATTAAGTCATTATTCAATTTTATTATTCAATTTCAAAATGAAAATATACAAAATTAAAAATTAAGTCATTATTCAATTTTATTATTCAATTTCAAAATGAAAATATACAAAATTAAAGATTAAGTCATTATTCAATTTCAAAATAAATATATAAATTAAAGATTAAGTCATTATTCAATTTCATTATTCAATTTCAAAATAAAAATATGCAAAATTAAAAAATTAAGTTATTTTAATTTCAAAATGATATGTTAAATATGCTTTACAAAATAAATATAAAAATTTAAAATTTAGTTACCATTCAAATTAATAATACCTTTTGCCAAAGATTTATTTTGTATTTAATTTTCATTCAATAGCATCATTACAATTCCGCCAATTAGGTATGAAAGTCGTTAATTAATCATCCCATTGTAATAACTGAAACATGAAAATATGTTAACAAATAAAGGTGTCAACAGGCCTCCAAACATGACCTTATTTATCTGTACCAACTGAACAAATAGCACAGGCAATTTGTACGCCATTTTATCTGTTAGTTATTAATTAGTTTTCTAAAAGATAATTAGATCAGTATGGTTATATAAAATAATGAAAAAAATTTCAATGGAAAAAATTTAAACCCATAGTTTTAAGGGCCCGTACACACGTAGGGTTTTTAAGTCTTTCCACAGACTTTTTGCTAAGCTCCTCCTACTTTTTCCACAAAAATATAAGAAAAAACGATATAATTATTTATTTTAGTTGGTATCCATGATACCTGCAGGTATCTTTGATACCAACTAAAACAATCAATAATTGTATTGTTTTTTCTTATATTTTTGTGGAAAAAGTAGGAGGAGCTTAGCAAAAAGTCTGGTGGAAAGACTTACAAAACCCTGCGTGTGTACGGGCTCTTGTGTGTGTACGAGATGTACTTTTATTTCACCTTCATATATTATTAACTGTAAAATATTCATACGACTAGAGTGTAAGTTACACAGTGTGTCTATCTATTATAGGGTGGACTAAACTATCTAGATTTATAGTCTCGATTTGCATATTATTGAAGTCTTAACTATATACAGACTGACTGATATGACAACATCGTTAATAACATGAAGACTATTGTATCAAAACAGATCGCACTTGCTAAGGTAGGGTATGTTCCGAGTTAACAAACGATTCCACATTTTCGGAAATGTAAGAAATAATATGTAATAACTTTTATTTTAATTGGTATATATGATAACTAATCTAAGATATCAATTAAATTGAAAGTTGAATAATAATTATTATTTATATTTTTCTTACGTGTCCGAAAATGTGGAACGGACCAAGATTTACTTTGTAAAGATATTCTCGAAACTGAAATCCATGTGCGAAAACTATAGAATTTAAAAATATGAAATATCATATATATTATTATGTATTATATTTTCTAGTTCTATCTTTCAAATTATAGCACTAAGCTAATGTTACTACTTTCATGGTCACCAGAAACATATGCAGAACACCCAGAGTTTGCGAAACTGGTTTTCGCGGTTTGTTCTAATCTATCTTTGACGCAAAAAAGCGATGGGTGTAGATATGCGTTTTGACCTTCAAAGGACTGACGTATCTCAGAAACTGTGAGAAGATATTAAGTAGTGAGAACCTATACTTCAAACTGGATCTCAGTGATTGTAATGTACGGAATATTGAACCATTATTCCTTCAGTTGGGTACTAGCATTTCAACAATGTTTGTACAGTGTATGATTTTTAAATAGTTTACTAATTTGGTAAAATAAACATTGTTTGCTTATATATAGTTGATAGATGATCTGGGGACAGGATGAGAAATTTGTAAAATTTGAAAATAATAGGAAATTAGAAAACTGTGATTTGAGTAATTAGTATAATGCAGTGACTCTTTTCTCTTCGATACTACTTGCAAAGTACATTAAAAAAGGCACTCACACTTCGAATTAAGAGATAATATATATTTATCAAATGGACTAGTTTGAAATGCAGAAAATAAATGTGATTAAGAATTACCTTCGCGAATGTTCAAATTAATTACTCATGTAACATAAAAAAGGCAGCATCTTAGCGATAGTCAAAATGTGATTACATTTTATTGATACGCGCTGCAATTATGTTTGAAACTTGATAGGTAATTGTTGATAATTGAATTTGTTAATAGGTATGAGGGAGTCATTAACCATGCAGAAAAAATTAAATCTATAATGAATCTTTCTATTGTACAATAGCAAGTACCGTGTAAACCTAGATATAGTGTTTGATGATAATTTGATATTAAAAGTTACTAATAAAGTTATACAATGTTATTCAGAAGTAAGAAAACAATATATATTATTTTACAAAAATATACTCTAACTAATAATTAAAAAATTGATGATATTTAAAACATAAGTTAATTTAACAAATAACAATATTATAACAACATACTTTTATATTAAGTTATAAATTGACCATCTTAACTGTATACTCCAGGCTTGTAATTAGTGCAACGTGACACTAACTAAACAATTAAATTTAACAATTAAATTTGACATTATCCATATCTGACCATGGCTAAGGCTTGTACACTCATAATTCCAGTTACTATAATTACACGTGTAGGGATTACCTAACCGTGAATATTATACACTTCCTTGAGGTATCTGGAAATAATTACCGTCTACAGGTGGTACTAAATCTTACAGTGTACAATTTTCCCCTAGCTACATATCGTATTAATCTCATTTTAATGTAGTTGGAGATAATACACCTGATGTGATGATGCTTCAGTTACGAAAGCACTCGGGCATAAAGTGGAACTCCTCTATAGTGAAATCTTGTATATAGTGAATGTAGTGTCCTGGGTGAGGAAGTAGCCTCTATAGTGAACAGTTTTTCTTTAGTTTGCCATGAATGGCCAGTAGTTTTAGAAAACTTATGGCCAATTTATGGCAGACTAAAGAAAATTTGTTCATTATAAAGACTATTCTCTTACTCAGGACACTACTTCACTATAGAGGACTTCACTATAGAGGAGTTCTACTGCACAGTCCATATTATAGAATTTATCGCTATATTGATATTTATTGTAATACTTTTCGAATAACCTTTATTAATATTGCTATCTTCTATGTTTTCCTCGGACAGTTAGCAAAACATATTTTTTATTTGTTTAACTCAACCCGTGAGTCAATCTTCAAGTCATGTTCCACTAACCTCTTTCATTGTGTGCTTTCCTCAAACAGTCAGTAGCCATTTGTTGTTGCCTTGTAACGGTCAGAAGTAAAGCATAAACGAGTAAAGAAAGTAAGTAGACTTGATATTCAATTATTGCACTACTTAGTGGTTATGGAAATGAGACAGAAACGTAAAATGGAGACTTTAACGACTTCGTAAGTAGTGATCCAAGGTAAATAGAATAGAAATGGAAAATTAGCATCATATCTTTCATGTTTGATAGCACATCATGTCAATTTTAGTCTATATTTAATAAAGGTCAAGCCGAAACAATGAATAGCTTTGGCTCTTTAGAAAAATGTATTTTCAAATGTTAAAAATTAAAAAATAGTTCAAATTATGAAAATAAAGAATAGTTTTCGAATGCCAAAAATAAAAATTAACTAATATTAGAGGACGGTTTGAATCTTTATTCTTCTTATTAATGCAACCATTGACCTGACCTGAAGTGACCGCCATCTTAACGAAGGGTCAAACCAACTTTTTACACTCGGAAAAACTGACCTTTTCTAGGGTCAGAGTTCAACATATCTTTCCATCCAGAAGACAATAAAGAATATATTGAGAAATTAATCATCTACTGCAAATAATAATTCTCTCATATAGTATTTAAAGAGAAGTTTCACCAATAAAAATTCAGGGCTTATATTATATAATTTAGTAAGGGTTCAACCGTCTGCTTCGGAACTAAAAGCCATATCGCTCACGTCAAATGGAAATTAAATACAAGGGACTGGAAGAAGCAGTCAGAAAGGAAAGTGGCTCTATGAAAAAATTCACCTACCACCAGTCATTGATAATGCATATGGATGCAGAAAAGCTACTCTATGAATACAGTCACTTACAGTGACTTACCAAGGATAGTGACATCCAAATTAATAAACTGAACCTAACCTTAGTACCTAAATAAAATAATATTCAAATTACTGTTTCTTGAGCACCAGAGTGACCATTACAGCATGACGTGAAGAGCGTGACATTGAGATGCATCATGATGATGTGAAAAGCGTGAGACTGACTTATTGGACTATAGCGTGAGTTATGGAATATATAGAGTGATTACAATTGAAATAGCTTGGACATGAATTATTAAAGGAGAATTATTCTTACATCTAGGTAGCTATTTTTCGGTTCTTGCATCTAGGTAGTTATTTTTCGGTTCTTGCATCTAGGTAGTTATTTTTCGGTTCTTGCATCTAGGTAGTTATTTTTCGGTTCTTGCATCTAGGTAGTTATTTTTCGGTTCTTGCATCTAGGTAGTTATTTTTCGGTTCTTGCATCTAGGTAGTTATTTTTCGGTTCTTGCATCTAGGTAGTTACTTTCTATGAAAATATAAACGACTGAGTTAGATGAAATCATTAAGTTACTAGTTATAAAGAGTTGGAAAATAACTATGTACAATATTGTATATACCAAGTATTAAAGAAAGACTATTACAATTATACAATAGTCACTCTATTATATTAATTTCACATTTAGCCGTTTTCTAACTTCCTATTATTTACAAATCCTACAATTTTGTCATCGTGTACCCAGACCAATTTTAAAATATCTAAAACAATTCCAATTAGTAAAGCTTCATCATGTAAATGTAAAATTAGTAAACTATGATAAAATCATTCCACATACACTTTCTTTGACTCTATATGTACACTAGTAGAGGTATGTAGGTATCATGCAACTTTTTAATTGGTGAGACAAAGGTTCAAATGACTCACGATACCAGAGGTGAATGTAGTAGGTAACACATAACTGATAGTACTGTACATACTGCTACTTTCTTTAGCTGATTGTACTGTATACACTGCTACTTTCTTTAGCTGATAGTACTGTATACACTGCTACTTTCTTTAGCTGATAGTACTGTACATACTGCTACTTTCTTTAGCTGATAGTACTGTATACACTGCTACTTTCTTTAGCTGATAGTACTGTACATACTGCTACTTTCTTTAGCTGATAGTACTGTACATACTGCTACTTTCTTTAGCTGATAGTACTGTACATACTGCTACTTTCTTTAGCTGATAGTACTGTACATACTGCTACTTTCTTTAGCTGATAGTACTGTACATACTGCTACTTTCTTTAGCTGATAGTACTGTACACACTGCTACTTTCTTTAGCTGATAGTACTGTACATACTGCTACTTTCTTTAGCTGATAGTATCTAATGTCCGTAACCTCTTGTTGTCTTCATTAATTAAATTGATGGTACCTAACCTATTTAATGTTTCTGTCAAAACATTAAGTTACACAGTTTATGTATTTCAATTGCTCGAACGATCAATTACTCGAATGTTCTATTGCTCGAGTGATTAAATTGGGAATTAAATTGCTCGTACCCATGGTAGTAGTATAACAGTTTCAATTCAAACCACTTACAGTACCCATTTTGTCACTATCCTAACCATGCAAGGTGGTTGGCGTCACCCCTATCCCGGGGGTGATAGACCAATCAACAACACCCCCCTCCCCATACCCCTTAAACAGAACTAACACAACGTTCGTGCAACTGTTCATTCGAGCAATCAATTTTCGAGCAATTAATTTTCGAGCAATCATGTTATGAGAAATTACTTTTCGAGCAAAATTTACTGGGTACCGAGAAAATAAATTAGTATTTACCTCTTATTGAATAATATTTAGTCTTGAACGTATACAGTAAAAATGGATCAATTTATAAGTCTTATTTGTTATTATTTTTCCATTTCTTTTTCTTTAAGTTTCGTTCATGACATTTTATCAATGGTTTACTTTGGTCCATTTCCTGAAATTATTAAGAAATCGATCTGAACATCCTGTGGAGTAGTATGCCCTGGGGATACGTTATTAGGATACACTTTATGGATACGTTCTTTGGATATAATAGCCTGGGGATACGTTATTAGGATACACTTTATGGATACGTTCTTTGGATATAATAGCCTGAAGATACGTTATTAGGACACACTTTATGGATACGTTATTAGGATACACTTTATGGATACGTTCTTTGGATATAATAGCCTGGGGATACGTTATTAGGATACACTTTATGGATACGTTCTTTGGATATCATAGCCTATGGATACGTTATTAGGATACACTTTATGGATACGTTATTAGGATACACTTTATGGATACGTTCTTTGGATATCATAGCCTGGGGATACGTTATTAGGATACACTTTATGGATACGTTCTTTGGATATCATAGCCTGGGGATACGTTATTAGGATACACTTTATGGATACGTTATTAGGATACACTTTATGGATACGTTATTAGGATACACTTTATGGATACGTTATTAGGATACACTTTATTGATACGTTATTAGGACACACTTTATGGATACGTTATTAGGATACACTTTATGGATACGTTATTAGGATACACTTTATGGATACGTTATTAGGATACACTTTAAGGATACGTTATTAGGACACACTTTATGGATACGTTATTAGGAAACACTTTATGGATACGTTATTAGGATACACTTTATGGATACGTTATTAGGACACACTTTATGGGTACGTTATTAGGATACACTTTATGGATACGTTATTAGGACACACTTTATGGATACGTTATTAGGACACACTTTATGGATACGTTATTAGGATACACTTTATGGATACGTTATTAGGATACACTTTATTGATACGTTATTAGGACACACTTTATGGATACGTTATTAGGATACACTTTATGGATACGTTATTAGGATACACTTTATGGATACGTTATTAGGATACACTTTATGGATACGTTATTAGGACACACTTTATGGATACGTTATTAGGACACACTTTATGGATACGTTATTAGGATACACTTTATGGATACGTTATTAGGATACACTTTATGGATACGTTATTAGGACACACTTTATGGATACGTTATTAGGATACACTTTATGGATACGTTATTAGGATACACTTTATGGATACGTTATTAGGAAACACTTTATGGATACGTTATTAGGATACACTTTATGGATACGTTATTAGGATACACTTTATGGATACGTTATTAGGATACACTTTATGGATACGTTATTAGGACACACTTTATGGATACGTTCCTTGGATGTAATAGCCTGGGGATACGTTATTAGGATACACTTTGTGGATACATTATTAGGATACAATCTATGGATAGATTTTTTGGTTATCATAGACTAGGGATACGTTATTAGGATACACTCTATGGGTACGTACTTTAGTTATCATAGACTAGGGTTACGTTATTAGGATACACTCTATGGGTACGTACTTTAGTTATCATAGACTAGGGTTACGTTATTAGGATACACTTTATGGGTACGTTCTGTGGATACGATTTTAGGATATATACCAACTCTAATGATACACTATAAAGATACACACTTAGGATACGTTCTATGGATACACTCTATGGATGCAATTTTTGGATGCGGTTAAGAGATAACAGATCGATATCATCGAAAAGCGTTAATTACAATTGATAAGTGATAGATAATTACATAATAGAAAAAGCTAAGCAGAACTTTGCTTTATTTTAAATTCCTTCATCAGTTAATTCATTTTTCTCTTTAAAAACAGAAATATTATATTCATTAATATACCTATGTATTCATTATATACAAATCCAATCTCAATTTCACCATTGACATTTGTAACATAACTTTTTATTGTTATTTCAATCAACAATTATGCGACATCATTGTCATCTAAATATATTTTAAAGTTCTATTTTTCTTCAATTAATTATACTAATTAAATAACTGAAATTAAATATCATTCTTGTAATTAATTTTGTTGACTTTTAGTCACTAAATATCAATAATTGATAATAAGGCAAATTAATTATCATCCAATGAATAATTATTATAATTATTGATTTTCTATTAATCTTCATTCCATCACACTCTGATTAACACAAAAAATTAACACTTTGTGATGAGTTAACACGAATAAATAACACTGCGATGAGTTAACACAAATAAATAACATTAACGGTAACAACAGTCAAAAACACTTAGAATGAAAGTGCTAAATAATGTATGGGAAAAAGAAGAGCAAAAGAAAGGGAAATTTTCGTTAGAAAATGAATGAGTTAATATTAGTGAGCTATCTAACACAGAGAGTTAAGATATAACTCACTACTCTCACTGTAACTCACATACTCTCACTCTAACTCACATACTCTCACTGTAACTCACATACTCTCACTGTATTTCACATACTCTCACTCTAACTCACATACTCTCACTCTAACTCACATACTCTCACTGTAACTCACATACTCTCACTGTAACTCACATACTCTCACTGTAACTCATATACTCTCACTGTAACTCACATACTCTCACTGTAACTCACATACTCTCTCTGTAACTCACATACTCTCACTCTAACTCACATACTCTCACTCTAACTCACATACTCTCACTGTAACTCACATACTCTCACTCTAACTCACATACTCTCACTCTAACTCACATACTCTCACTCTCTCTAACTCACTACTCTCACTCACTACTCCCACTCTAACTCACTACTCACTCTACTCACACTGTACCTCACATACTCTCACTCTAACTCACATACTCTCACTCTAACTCACATACTCTCACTCTAACTCACATACTCTCACTCTAACTCACATACTCTCACTCTAACTCACATACTCTCACTCTAACTCACATACTCTCACTCTAACTCACATACTCTCACTCTAACTCACATACTCTCACTCTAACTCACATACTCTCACTCTAACTCACATACTCTCACTCTAACTCACATACTCTCACTCTAACTCACATACTCTCACTCTAACTCACATACTCTCACTCTAACTCACATACTCTCACTCTAACTCACATACTCTCACTCTAACTCACATACTCTCACTCTAACTCACAACTCTCACTCACTACTCTCACTTTACTCACAGTAACTCACTACTCTCACTGTACTCACAGTAACTCACTTCACTACCCTGAGAGTTTTCACTCATCCCTTTACCCACGACTGTTTCCTCTTTCTTTCGAAGGTTAAACCTCCTAAGACAACTGGTTTGATGTCTGGGAGACTGTCTGGTGAACATTGAACAGTAAGTCATTGAACATCAGTTCATTGAACATTAGTTCATTGAACATTAGTTCATTGAACATCAGTTCATTGAACATCAGTTCATTGAACATTAGTTCATTGAACATCAGTTCATTGAACATTAGTTCATTGAACATCAGTTCATTGAACATCAGTTCATTGAACATCAGTTCATTGAACATCAGTTCATTGAACTTTAGTATTTTTTTTATATTTCGGATTTTACGAAATTAGCGGGTTTTTTTAAACCCATTTTCTTTAAATTTGAATTTTTTTTTAATCCTATTTTTGTATCTCGGATTCTTCGTTACTCGAATCTCTTTATCCTGACTATTATTTTTAGTCATGGAATTATATCTTAAATGTTAAAGTGTGACATATTTTTTGCAACCAACAGACAAAAACACACTTTGTATTAGTATACACAAACGTAAACAATCTCACAAAATGTTAAAACAGCCAAGGTGACCAATTTTCTATTGCCAAGGAATGTGATTGATCATTGTAATTATTTCTTGTACTACCTCACTAATAATTTGAACAAACCGTGTGAACATTACCATTATTGATAAAATCATATAGCACAATACGTTAAAGGTGAAATAATAACCAAAGGCAAGTAGAGAAGGGTGGTCATTTATCTCCATTACAGTGAGGTGAACGTTTAGACTAAATGATGTTTGGTAAGTTACGAATTATCGGTCAGTTACACATCTTCGGTCATATAAAAAATAAAAATAAATTGATTATTATTATATCGTATTTTCTTATTTGACCGAAGATGTGGAACCGACCGATAATTCATAACTTACCCTAAAATATTTTGTGATTTTCTTCAAGGAAATTTAATTTTAATCGCAACAATTATTTCTGTAACGAATATGTCCAATTTTTAATATTTTAAAATTTATATTAACAAAAAAGATCATGGATCTCATATTATGAATAATATATATCTAATATCCCTTAATATCAGATCACTTGTCGTCGGACACAATATCATCAATCAATTCACGATAACCGCCTCTTGTAATTTCTAACTGGGAGTTGGTCTAGATTCCGTAAGCACTTCACACGCGTCGACTAGGCTTATCCTTCAAATTGTTTTGACACTGACTTGGTAAACATGTTCCACGTTTAGGGAGTGAGCAGGTATGTCTGTTACATGTTTACCAGTGAGTCGGTCTACATGTTACATGTTTGGGAGTGTCCGGACACGCCATACACTGACATGCTTTGAAATATGGATGACTTTACAAGATGAAGTGAAGAGATGCCTAGACCGTTAAATGTAGTCTATAAACATAAATGCTTTAAAGTCTTTCAAATTGTTTATTGTTAAATAAATTCAATATCTTATATTGGTAATAACTGATAAAAACCTCTTATATTAATCGGACTCGAAATTAAAATTTATGTGTTCGTAAGACTTATAAATAGGGTTGTGACCATATGCACTTAAAATCATAGATCTTAAGAATAGCATAGACGAAACGAAATGAAATGGTATCGAATACTATATACCGCTGGTTTAGAACAATTCAATAGTCTTTATTTCAATCCGTCTATAATATTTTCAGAATCTATCATTTTAAACGCATAATGTCACAACCCTACTTATAATAAATTCAACATCCTCTATTGGTAGTACTTGATAAAAACTTCTTATTTATCTACAGTATATGTTGATATTAGTATTGGTTCCATTATATTTACTGTACCTTATAAATTGTCGATTTTCTCCCAATAAACTTCACTTCATTAACCTAACTATTCACAGTAAATTTACTGTGTTCACTGAAGTACAGCAAAATACATTAAAGATGTAGAATAGGTCACATAAAAGCTCCAAGCAATGCTATAAACTCATTCTAGCTTTCCTTGTAAACGATAAGGCTAACGTTAATTGCAGCCCATAAATTTAAAAATGATATTTATAGATTGCCTAGTATATAGAACAACTTTCAATGACATGGTTACTATATAACAGTGGGTCTTAAATATGGTCGAACTGAGGGGTTTGGTGAATCAGTTTCAAGGAATCGCAAGTTTGGATCATAATTTTTTGGTGAAAATTCATGTTTTTTTTAGTGTTTTTTCTTTGATCGCAGTAATTTTTGTGTAAATGATGTATGGTATAGTTTATGTTCTGATTCAGTATATGAATTTTATTGTTTTTAATAGAATACCTATTAAAACAAAAATAAAAATAAATATTAGTAGGTTTTGAATCTGAATATAAAACTACATTTTATTTTTCCAACTATACGAAAGGTAGTACTTATGGCGGTACCACAAACAAGGTTAAGAACCACTGTTCTATATAAACACAGAAATAGCCAAACCGTGCAAACCATCTTTACAAAGCTATTTTAACTGGACACTCGCATTCCACTTCTGAAAGGTTACGATTTCTATTCCCCGGAATATTATTTATATGTCACGGAAAGTTCCTCAAACGGTTTGGAAAGTTCGTCATGGCTAAAGAAAATATTCTTTGCCTGAATAATTTGCGGTGATGGATTATTATCGAGACATATGTTGTGAGGGAAATCATTAATGAACTTCTCTACGTTAATAATATGAAGGAATGAACAGTAGAAAAAAGAAATGAGGGATATATTAAAGGGACTATTGTCTATATAAAAAATGTATGATTTATTTTTAATTAGGTATATGATTATTTAAATTTATGAAATATATGATCATTTTAGATATATGACTTATATGATTTTTTAAATATAAGAAATATATAATTATTTTAAAAATATATGACATATGATTTTCTTAAATATATGAAATTATATGATTTTTTAAATATAATTTTTTTTGATATAATTTTTTTTATATAAATATTTTTTTCATATATTTAAATATGAAATTCAATCAGAAATTGAATCTGTTTTTAATTATAAAATATCCTTTTAAAAATTAGGATTTGTATTTCAGCTTGTCGGAGAGAAATTCCTTCAACCAATTAAAAATCAGCCACACATTGATTTATTTTATAACCTTTAATAAATGTAATGACTATAGCATTAAATGTTTATACTCTATGTCACTTCCTTCTCTCGCCAGCTCTCTCTCTCTGTCGCTGCATCTCATTTAGCAGCTTTATCGCTCACGTCACGTTACTGACGTCTACTAAACTTCGCAATATTGTTTATTTCACGGTGATAAATTCCTATGGCGTCATGTAGCTTTAGAGTGTTTTCTGCACAGTGTTTTAAATGTTAGACACTTTCCTACATTATTTGATGGTTAGAACTACCAAACAGTCGATTTAACTGCTTTTTAATTTGCAAAAAAAAATCAAATTTTCCTTCAATTAAAATTAATGATTTAAAATAACCAGTTATATTATATATTTTTCTTACTTTATCGAAAATGTGGAACTGTTCGATAATTCGTAACTTCCCCCAGTTTATCAAATGAGAATAATGACTTTATATGACATTTAACAATAATATAAATAATTAAATAAAACATGAAAACAAAGCGTAGAAAAATTGATTAAATAGAAGGTATAATTTAAACTTATAAATTATATACTATATTAATAAGATTGGAATTAGATCATAATCAATTTATCTATTTACCCATTTGTGAAATTTTGTTCACTGTAGCTAAAATTACGTTCTTTTTTCCACAAATGAAAAAAAATTATAGATGATAAATAATTGACAATCATTATAAATATAATAATTGACATTACGAAATAAATTAGATTAACACAATAATTAAAAGTAATATTATAATTGAGATTAACATAATAGTCAAATCAACTAATATATATCATAATATATATCATAATATATCATAATATATCATGACTTTATTTTTCCTACTGTAAGTCAGTCACCGTGTCAAGTACATTAAATACATCAAATACACAGCAAGAACTATAAAATGGTTATGTTAAACTTATTGATTACAAGAGAAAGGATGAAAAAGTTTTACATCCTTTATTTTTAGAGCTTTCGAATAATAGAATATTCATTATCAATAACCTAATTAAGACTAATTTTAAAGAAATATATAGAAATAAGAAGTATTTTGGATACCGAAATTAATAAAGTCACCTAAATAGTTAATACAAATAAAATTTAAAATAAAGAAAAGGAAAAATAATAAGTTATTAACCCAAAATAGTTAAATTGAAAGAACTCGCTGAGACCATGATGCAGTTAAAGGTGAGAATTTCTCAACATAAGGGAATATCTTTTAGAACAAATAACCCCTATAGCTCCCCACCTTTCAGTTCAATACGTAACCATTCTTTCGATTTTAATCACCCAAATAAAGAAGAAAATTTCAAAATTTTGCAAACTACTAACCAGTGTGATATTCGTACATTAGAATCTATATATATTCATAAACAGTCTCCTACGCTTAATGAACAAGCGAGTTCTTTCAATTTAACTATTTTGGGTTAATAACTTATTATTTTTCCTTTTCTTTATTTTAAATTTTATTTGTATTAACTATTTAGGTGACTTTATTAATTTCGGTATCCAAAATACTTCTTATTTCTATATATTTCTTTAAAATTAGTCTTAATTAAGTTATTGATAATGAATATTCTATTATTCGAAAGCTCTAAAAATAAAGGACTTATTGATTATATACACTAGATCAAATTTAACCGTAGAGAATTAGATTGTATGTCATATAGATCAGTGTGCAATGGTACAATGATCTACACGGACTCATGTTCAGCAGATAGATCACTTCTCACTTTTTCATTTCAAGGCGACAATTTGGGTGGCATTTACGACTGTTTTTTCTGCGTAAAACCTTTGGTCTACGCTAATTTTCATGGCTGATGAAAATGTACGAGCAGCCTTAAACTACTTTGAACTTAACGGTGAATTTATGTTTTGTACAAGAAACTTGTTATATAAATGTATTTTATAAACTCTTAATTTTCATATAGGGCAAATTAACAATTATCGGTCAGTTTCACATCTTCGGTCATATAAGAAAAAACGATATTTTGATTATTTTTTTATTTTTATTTTAAATGGTATCCATGATACCTACGGGTATCATGGATACCATTTAAAAAATTAAAAAAAATTATAATATCGTTTTTTCTTATATGACCGAAGATGTGAAACTGACCGATAATTCGTAATTTACCTTTAGGTAAAACTCTAAATATTCACTTTTATTAATGTGAATCAGAAAATTGCATTAATTACTTTAGTTTACATGATAACAATTTTATTAGGTATTTTAATTTATTTTCCCCAAATAGATTCTATTTAATTATAAAATTTTAAAAGGTGAAATAATGTGTCAATTTGACACACAAAATGAAGTGTGTCGTGAAAAGTGTGTTAGAAGCTTTCAGTGCTTACACACTTGTATATAACACAACTACACACATAATTACAGTTCTTTGTTAACATCTACATGTGTCACAACGACACATGTAGATGTTTTATTCGCACAAATAGTACACATAGTTTATTAACTGATGTCTATTTCAAAATCAAATAATAACAAAATCTTCACAACAAACTATACCTATAATCATTTGGTAAATTACTGCATAACATAAATAGCAAAGAAAAACTAAATCCAGCAAATTAGTACAACAGTAATGGAGGATTTGTCTAAATTTCACGGATTTAACCCTAGAAGGTCGAGTATCCTTCGTATCCTTAATATTAATAAATATTAATAAATAACGTATATGAAATGAAATAACTTAATGACACCAATCAGTCATTTTCATTAACTAGTTTCCCCGTAGTTCGAAATAGGATTTTTAGTTCAGGAGTCAAGGTTGTAATCGAAATTTGGACGGTTTCAATTACCGAAATTACAGGTTTAGTGTTGCCATATTTGTAGTGGGGTGGAAAATACAGGAAAACTCTTGAGTTATGAAGGACCTGAGTTATGAAGGACCTGAGTTATGAAGGACCTGAGTTATGAAGGACCTGAGTTATGAAGGACCTGAGTTATGAAGGACCTGAGTTATGATGGACCTGAGTTATGAAGAACCTGAGTTATGAAGTATTTTCTATGTTTAAATAATAGAAAATGAAAGCGTCAAGAATGTAGTTACAGTTATCCCTCAAATGACCATAGTTTTCTAAGATTTTATAGAAAACTATCTAGTGTAACCGAGATATGAAGTGGCTCTGAGTTATTAAGGGACCAATACTTTTTAACTCAGGAGTTTCACTGTATAGATAAACTATTCGATTTTCCGTAGGAATAACATTATATTTTGCGTTATACCCCATTTGCCGTAGGAATAACATTGTAACTTGCATTTTACCCCTTTTTCCGTAGGAATAACATTGTAACTTGCGTTATACCCCTTTTGCCGTACGAATAGCATTGTATTTTGCGTTTTACCCCTTTTGCCGTACGAATAGCATTGTAACTTGCATTATACCCCTTTCAGCAAACGCTAGCTGTGGAATAAGTCGAAATTGAGAATGCGAAATTGATGCAGTGAAGATAATTGGAAATAAGGCGTCATTATTCAGCCAAAGATTGTTAATTGAAGAACAAGAATGAGGAAAAGCTATTTTCTGTAATTACCTACATGTCTTAAGTCTGTCCTACAGTATTTCTTCCAATTATTATTCACATGGATGATTATGCTGATTATCAACTAGGAACAGAACTTATCTCAACATTTTTTTTGCAGTTGACTAATAATAAATTTTGAAAATAAAAGGCATGTAGATAATATATTTATTTAATCTGAATAAATTTAGTCGAAATTATAAAATTTAAAGAGATTAGAATTAGATTATTTAGCAGTTAGAAGTCATTACTTGAATTTCTATTGATAATTAAAATTAGAAATATGAACTTTAAATAAATTAAAACAATTTTATTTTTTATTTACATCATCACAGTGACTTTTTTGTCCGATGGTACATGTTCAGTGTACCAATTCTACACTGTTGATTTTGGCTACATATTATATGTGTTTAATAGATAATAATTAGCAGTTGTTACTGATATGAAGTACACACAATGCTACTTCCTAGGCCGTTTCCAAGTAGAAATACCTGACCGATTGCCTTTAGTGCTTTGTACTCAACTAACTTGACTCAATATAATTCATGTAACTGTCCCTAAGTGCATTTTTTCTATAGATTACATAGCTAATTTACAGTTAGTTTTATCACAAAAAGAAATGGCGATACAGTGTTTACACTGTGAACACTGTGAACAACACTGTAAACACTGTGAACAACACTGTGAAGAACACCGTGAACAACACTGTAAACACTGTGAACAACACTGTGAAGAACACCGTGAACAACACTGTAAACACTGTGAACAACACTGTGAAGAACACTGTAAACACTGTAAACAACACTGTAAACACTGTGAACAACACCGTGAACAACACTGTAAGCACTGTGATCAACAATGTGAACACTGTAAACATCACTGTGAACAACACTGTAAACAACACTGTAAACACTGTGAACAACACCGTGAACAACACTGTAAGCACTGTGATCAACAATGTGGACACTGTAAACATCACTGTGAACAACACTGTAAACACTGTAAACAACACTGTAAACACTGTGAGCAACACTGTAAACACTGTGAACAACACTGTAATACTGTAAACACTGTGAACAACACTGTAAACACTGTGAGCAACACTGTAAACATGTGAGCAACACTGTAAACACTATGAACAACACTGTAAACACTGTGAACAACACTGTAAACACTGTGAGCAATACTGTAAACACTGTGAACAACACCGTGAACAACACTGTAAGCACTGTGATCAACAATGTGGACACTGTAAACATCACTGTGAACAACACTGTAAACACTGTAAACAACACTGTAAACACTGTAAACAACACTGTAAACACTGTGAACAACACTGTAATACTGTAAACACTGTGAACAACACTGTAAACACTGTGAGCAACACTGTAAACATGTGAGCAACACTGTAAACACTATGAACAACACTGTAAACACTGTGAACAACACTGTAAACACTGTGAGCAATACTGTAAACACTGTGAACAACACTGTAAACACTGTGAGCAACACTGTAAACACTGTGAGCAACACTGTAAACACTGTGAACAACACTGTAAACACTGTGAGCAACACTGTAAACACTGTGAGCAACACTGTAAACACTGTGAACAACACTGTAAACACTGTGAGCAATGTTCACAGTCGCTTCCGTGCGTCTCATCACAGTCTGAATTCTCTCTTCACAGCTTGAGACAGAAGCGATGGGAAAGAAGACAGGATGTGGACAGGACAAAGGATGGAGTGGAGAGAAGGGGTGAGAGTGGAGAAAATGGGAGAGAGTGGAGAAATGAGGAGGGGTAAGAGAATGGATAGAAGAGGTGATAGAGGAGTCACAAGGAAAAGGGATCACACAAAAGACGCCTTATGTCCATCCGAGGGTGATCCCAGTGCAGCAAGTGCACACTACCGACCCTTTCTCAGTCCCAACCCTCCCATGTACCAGGCCGAAACTTGGTGCATGTGCTTCACCACCAGGGGAGTCAGGGTTTCGGACTCATATTGGATCACTCCTCCCCCCCCCCCCCTTCCCAACATGAACCCTAGGAATGACTCTCAACAAGTGGAGGTTAGACACACTCGGACACAAGGAGCTAGGAGACCTAGTGAAATAATTATTATTATATCGTTTTTTCTTAAATGACCGAAGATGTGGAACTGGCCGATAATTCGGAACTTACCCTAAATATAAATACATATCTCAAATATCTTTTTAGATTATAATATATAATACCCATACCAAAAATAAATGGAATTAATGTATTTAACTTTTATTTTGTTCTTAACCTAATGCAATATTTATTTATTATATATTGTTTAAGATTATTTGATATTAACAAAGGTATATTAATATCGAATATTATAGGAATTCTTTCTAATTGTGTAAGACTAATTCTTATTAAATAATAAACAGTGAAATGAAATATTTCGTCACTAACCAAGATAATATATAATTATTATTATTCCATTGAATTACGGTAATAAAGAATGGTAATTATTATGAACTTTAATATGAGTAATCTTTCTCTTCAACTTTATTCATATATTGTATTATTTTATTTCCTAGGTTTTTTTTTACATCAGTAAAATAATTTTAGATAAATTTATCCTTCCATAAATAATTAATAATTTTAAATATTCTTCAGTTAATATTAACGAAAAGAAAATAAATTGAAATATATATTATTATTATTTATTATTAGAAGATAATTTAAATATATAATAGTATGCTTAAATAATCGCATATTCCTGTTCATCTCAATTAATTAACTATAATATAAAGGTAATTGATAGAAACATTGTATAAAATTTCAATTGCTGATTACTTAATTGAAATAAATGATAAGTTTATCATGTTTATAATGAGCCGTACCAAGGTTACGAATTATGAGACTTTCCTTTCTTGGAGTTACTATGAGTGTAAATTTCCCAACATTAAACAATTTACACCAAAAACAATGTAGCGAACCTTTTTTCACACGTTATTTCAAATTTGAATTCATATATCTACTTAGTAAATTAACTTGACAGCGAAAAAAGGATTTAATAAAACGTGAAATATAAGTAAAGATATTCACACCTCTAATTTTTAAAATTTCTGTAGAATATATTTTTAGTAGTGTACCTTATACGTCCCACTGCGCGACAACTGGTTAAATGGCATTTGCTTCATGTGAACAAAGATCTGACCGGACGTTATAGCAGCAGAACACCTGTAATTACCAGGTACTACCTGCTACAACTCCTTAGGTAGCTCACTGTACTATACCTACCAATGTACTATCAGAAAAAGAAGAACCGAAATGGAGATAAGAGTTTGTTGTAACATTCCGCTCCTTCGCATCTTTACTAAAATATATTCAGTTTATTATGAAATAATACCAATTTACATATAACGCAATTCATTATGCAATCAATAATAGTATATAATTATGCATAGCAAATATATGCATTAAGTTATTTATATATTTACTCTTCTCAGGAAGACTTTTCTATTTTAAAATGGTATAGATTTCATAGACTGTATTTAATTAGTTAATTTGCCAATCGGAATTAAGTTAAAGTTAAGATCTCTTTCACGCAGTTGACATTAAAAAATGTGAATCGTCTGAAGTTAACCGCATCTATGTTGTCAACCGCAACAACTATTTAATTTTCAAATTAAAGTTGGGATTTAATTTTAAATCGAATCCGCAAGTCATCTCCGTGGCCTACGTACGGGATGTATTTTTGTTGATGCGGCTGACTTCTTCAGACTTTCGGCTGATATTGATTAGAGTTCATGTTTTAGAGTGGTGATATGCTTTTTACGAACATTTATACACGAAATGTCCTGTCGACAAATGTCTTTCGACGAAATGTCCTATCGACGAAACGTCTTGTCGACGAAACGTCTTGTCGACGAAACGTCCTTTCGACGAAACGTCCTTTCGACGAAACGTCCTTTCGACGAAACGTCCTTTCGACGAAACGTCTTGTCGACGAAATGTCTTTCGACGAAACGTATGTCGACGTAATGTCTTTCGACGAAACGTATGTCGACGAAAAGTCTAGTAGACGAAACGTCTTGTCGACGAAAAGTCTAGTAGACGAAACGTCTTTTGACGAAACGTCTGTCTACGAAACATCTGCACACCATTGATTAGTGTGATGTACTCACCTTCTATAGAAGAGATAGACGTCCTGTCGCTAGGGGATATGATCCTTCCTCTTCCTGCGTCTAGGAAAGAAGGACTCAGGACAGAGTTCTGAAGTAGCGCTCTACGTCCCTCCCTCATCTGAACCCAATCCTTCTCTTTCATGTCTTCGTCGCCCAAATCTTCGTGTGGAGGACTGGGATCGACAGAACTCTCTGCTAATGAGTTAAAAAGCTCCTCTGGTATTTCAGTATATGATTTTAAAGCAGCGGAGACAACTCGTGGGGCTGGTTTAGATAGAACAGTTCTTTCCGATAAACTATTATCGACATTATCACGCATTTCAGATGACGGCAACTTTTTTCCACGATAAACGAACCTGTTGTCATAACTCGCCTCACTGGGCAATATATCACTGTCACTTTTCCCCATTTTAACAACACTCTCCTGAACCAAACTATCAGTTTCTATGATCTTTTCATTCACGTGCTGCAAGTGAACCTTTCCATGGTCTGGAGACACACAAACACTTGTGCATGCGGCGGTATCTCGCCTATCACTGACTGGAAAAGAAGCATAACAACCCTGGGTGGGAGGGGCTTCAGTGTTTAGTATTTTCTTAGATAATGGGTTATCATCGGCAGGTGTTGATGAAATGTCGTTAGAATCAGTTCCAGTACCTTGGTTCTCATCATCCTCGAATACCATTTCTATGTTATCTGCAAATGCAGGTGTCTTGGTGACCTCCAAAGAACCTAATACAGTTCGATTGGCATTTCTTTTTATCTCATAATAATTGTTGTCATCAACATGGGAAAATTTTCCCCTGAGAGATTGTACCCGGCTGACTTTCCGATTTCTAACGTGGATTTGATTATCCTGAACGTCTTGGCCATCATCTGTTACTCCCGTCTGTTCAGCTATTTCTTCCCATTTGGGAAAATCACTACATGTGTGTCTTTTTCGATCTACTATGCGGATGTCAGCATTGTAATTTTTCCAGAGAGGATATTTCACTTTATACTTAACTATTTCGTAGTGATCCTCAGTTTGCTCAGATTCCATTGAGATGTCAGAATTAGCTTTAGAATTGGGAGCATTAGGTAACGTCTCAAAAAAAGCCTTTCTTGTTTTAACGTATCCAAGATTCATTAACCCATTCCTCATTGCAAACTTTCCTTTAGATTCATCAGATCTATTAGCATCTACAATTTCTGCTTCATCGGTCTTATAATTTCCTTCCATCTTATCTCCAGATTCGATTTCTGGTTTCATCCAAGATTCCCTGAGACTCGGCCTTCGGGGGATGGTGGACATGATGCCACCCGGCAAATTCTGGTACGTCTTCGACAGACGTCGAGAGTCATACATGTTGAACAAGTCCTTAGTGTTCTACAGAGTACTTTAACTTCCAAAAACTTCTGCAGCCGTTTGTAATTCACAACACCACCATGTTCCACCGCCAACGCAACACAGAACTCTAGGTATAGGTCTGCCCTGTGGTATAACCTTACTAACTTGCACTAGTGTTTCTAGAGTTACTGTAACTTTAGACCTAATAGCAATAGTGACTATTTGCACTCCTGTAATAACGATACCTCCGCCATGCCTAAACATAATGAGCCTTGCAATAGGATGTTCTATTTGGTTATTTCACGAATTAAATTAACGCTAATTGATTATTAGTATCCGAAATAAACGTCCTTGATAGTTATTTTCATAATAAAATAAAAAATTCTTTACTGCACCACTAATATTTATTTAAGTAAATTATTAAATATTTTACAAAATTATTTCGTTTCCGGATCTAAATCTACAAACGTGAATATTGAAAAATATCTCAATTTAGCTGTTTTGTCAAATTTGAAGAAAATTCAGTTTCAAAAATTCACATTCCAATTTTTAACTATTAAGTAAAAAATACATCAATTAAAGTTACAGAAAGTGTTACACATACCTATACAATAAATTCTATTTGAAATATAATCGAAAAAAAAATTAATTGACAAGTATCTGCTTTAACTGAAAATTTAAACAAATTTTTGAAAATAAATTTATTTCGTGGAAAAAAATTAAATTTATAATATAAAACATCAAAATGTTGGGGAGTTCAATAGAAAATTATTTTCAAAAGCTATATAGAAGCTTATTATATAATTTGAACTTATTTCACCATATATAGACAAATTAAACTACTGTTACCATATAATTTTACCAGTTCTAGAACAAATTATACAAATATTTCATTACCGAAAGAAAAATATGCTTCAAAAATGATCGTAAAATTTGTAAGACAAAATAATTAAATAGTATGGTATGTGCAATTCAATTCCAAGTAATCATTACCTACTAATATTATTTGCAATGGGAAATGTTTTTTTTAGGAAGAAAATAGAAAAAATAATTAAAATAAAATTTATTCTAAATCTAAGGATATTTTTTGAATGTTGTTTCATACAATTTAGATAGAATATTTTTGACAATTGCATCACGAGGCAAAATATAGGTACTGTACCGGAGATGGCAAATCAATGGTATAGCAAGTTGTTATATCTGAAATCGGCCACTCTGACAAAAAATTGCGAGTCATCCTGACTCATCGCTTGAGTCAAGACTGGCAAAACTCCATTATTAGAGTCTTTTTTCTTGATTGACTCTACCTGAGTCAATATGAATATGAATTAGGAGTCAATATGACTCTTCTTTTTGAGTAAAATATTAGGATGAGTCAAATTGACTCACATTTTTGAGCCGGTTTTGACACAAACAGAAAATTCAAATTTTGAGTCAATTTGACTCTTATTACTTTTTTCAGTGATAGTGTCAAATATCATATTAATCATATTAATCATATTAATCATATATCATATATCATATTAATCATATATCATATATCATATTAATCATATATCATATTAATCATATATCATATATCATATTAATCATATATCATATTAATCATATATCATATTAATCATATATCATATTATTCATATATCATATTATTCATATATAATATTAATCATATATCATATTAATCATATATCATATTAATCATATATCATATTAATCATATATCATATTAATCATATATCATATTATTCATATATCATATTAATCATATATCATATTAATCATATATCATATTATTCATATATCATATTAATCATATATCATATTAATCATATATCATATTAATCATATATCATATTATTCATATATCATATTAATCATATATCATATTAATCATTTATCATATTAATCATATATCATATTAATCATATATCATATTAATCAAATATCATATTAATCATATATCATATTAATCATATATCATATTAATCATATATCATATATCATATTAATCATATATCATATATCATATTAATCATATATCATATTAATCATATATCATATTAATCATATATCATATTATTCATATATCATATTATTCATATATAATATTAATCATATATCATATTAATCATATATCATATTAATCATATATCATATTAATCATATATCATATTAATCATATATCATATTATTCATATATCATATTAATCATATATCATATTAATCATATATCATATTATTCATATATCATAATAATCATATATCATATTAATCATATATCATATTATTCATATATCATATTAATCATATATCATATTAATCATTTATCATATTAATCATATATCATATTAATCATATATCATATTAATCAAATATCATATTAATCATATATCATATTAATCATATATCATATTAATCATATATCATATTAATCATATATCATATTAATCATATATCATATTAATCATATATCATATTAATCAGATATCATATTAATCATATATCATATTAATCCGGATATCTTTTGATTCGTGATCTGAAGTAGGTACTAATCATATATTAAAGTGTTTTGAAGTCAACATTATATGCCATTAATTCTGCAGTTTGGAATAGGTAAGTGTTTCAATTTTTACCTGAACTAATTTTCAACATTCTTGTAAACACTGATTTGTTAAATACAATTTAGAGGTAGGGTAAGTTATGAGTATTGGACGGTTTCACATTTTCGTACACGTAAGAAAGAAGTATATAGAAATTACAAATTAGTATTCAATTTCAATTGAATTAAACATATTTTAAAATGTATTTTAATAAATTAAACATGTTTTAAAATAAAATTACCCCTAATATAATGGCCTGTGATATGAAAATGTTGATTCCAACAAAAAAGTAGAAGTCTCTTTAACATTACATCAAACATTGGAGATTATAGAAAAATGTGGGAAATTTTAATCATTTCAAAGGAAAAAGGTCTTCTTCTGCCTTATATCACTAAAATATGTGCTTTTGTATAAGGATAAAATGATCAATATTAAACTTCACAACTTTGTTTACATTCTTTATTTCGCCGAGTACATTATTTATGGAATACAAAATTTATGGACTGCTCAGTTGTCCATAATGGAGTAACTCTAATATTTTTTACTGGAAGTTTGTGATTTTCTATCAATTGTCATAATTCCATTATCAATACCATTCCTTCCTTGACCAAATTATCGAGGTCAACCCTGAAATTATAGTAATAACTTTCTGTTGTAATTATTTCATAGAAAACGTTTCAGCGGATACTCTCATATTATATTCCCTTTCAAAATGTGTATTAATTTCTATATCATCAGCAAACTAGCAATATCTTTCTACTTTTCAATTCTAGTTTGAAATGAATAATTGAAATTTTCAATTAATCTCATTATATTTTTGAAAATAAATAATGCATTTGCAATAAGTAGGTAATAACAGCTGATAGAAGTGGCACTACGCATTTGTTACACCATGTCTCTCAATTCGAGCAAACTTGACCCTCTGCTTCTGAGCTTTTTTTCATGTTTCTAAATTAATTAATTTGTTATCACCACTATTACGAAGTATGAGCAACATACATTTTTTGTTTTCAATTACAGTCCAATGCGAAATTTTCCAAATGTTTTGCCCTTTTTGTTAAATTATATACCTAGTTTTTCGTAACATTTTTGAAAATTTTGATCATTCTTCTTCTTTATCAAGATACCCTAATTAGTTGTAACTAGTTTGATGAGACCGCGCTTTAGCAGACGATATTCCAGTTTTGGGTGTCCATAATAACAGTTGTCTGTGTTATTGCGTCTGCGTTAACAAGTCAGTCTTCGTGTTGCAAGTTTGCAACGCATGTTGTTTACGTTTCTAATCAGAATCTCTATTGTGCTTAAAAAACTATCTGTATAACGTTTAATTTCATATATATTTGGAATTGTTGCAAGTGCCTTCCAGTTTGTGTTTTCAGTGTTTTGTCTTAATTGAAAAATATTGAAAATGGTAAATGATCATAGTGACTCTGGTTGATTTATTATTTTCATTGTGACAAGTAAATTTGAGGTGAGTTGATTAGGTACCTATTACTGTGGATTATAATTTATGTTACCTAGATAGTTAGTTAGTTCCTGTTGAATTTCCTTATTGGAACCTGTTAAGTGTTTACTGTTTACCAGTTCCTGTTTGAAAATAATATTTTGAAATTTTCCTTTGGCTTTTAAGCCTTTTATCAAGGGCCAAATGCAAATGGCACTGGCTGGCAAAGCCTGCCACAACATGTAATACTAATCTCTATTTATTAATGTGTTACTGTATTAGTCTATCAACTTATCAAGTTATGTACTTTATCTTGTTAAATTTATCTTATTATTTATCCAGTCTGCAGAATGCGTCTCTTCTCCTGCAGAGATATTATTTTGAGAGAGAATTATTCTCTGACTGTCAGCAGTATTTTCAAAATCTCCCGCAGCTAAATTAATGGTAATATAGGAATTAATTCAAAATCTCCTGCAGCTAAATTAATGGTAATATAGGAATTAATTCAAAATCTCCCGCATCTAAATTAATGGTAACATAGGAATTAATTCAAGATCTCCCGCAGAGACGGCGCAGAGAATAGAGATCTCTAATTTCTAAAATTCAATCAAAAACTCCCACAGGGAGTCTGAAAAATGTTCCATATTCTGCAGACTGGTTATTTATGTACCTAATCTTGTTAAATTCAGTTATTATTGCTACTATGGTGTTACTGTTAGTCGGTTACCTAGTTATGGGGCGATTCCAAATTTTTAGCTGTTTCAGATTACTATTTCGATTCTTGAACAGAGTCACACCCAAGTCTGCACCAGTCTGTATTTGGTGCACAAAATTCCACTGACTTTTTCAAAAAGCTGAAAAAATCCACCATAAATTTCCAGCAATAAGGCTGATCCACTAACATTTTACCAATTTATCCACCAAAAATTAATGGTAGCATTGGAATAAATAGCTAAAAATCCACCGACTTTGCAAGTTTGCCAGAATATTATTTTCAATGCAGAAAAATTCCACCGATAAGTCGGTAGAATTTACCATGAAATACAGTCTGGGCCAAGTAAATTAGTATGTCTCATAAACTCACCATTTGTCTCTCCAGCTCTCTCCAAAATTCAACAAATTCTCTCCAAAATGATCAAATTATCATTAATTCTCTCCAAAATAACATTGTAGCATAGGAGAAAAATAGATAAAACTCGCCATATGCAATTGAAGGGCTCAAAATAACAGTCACAAACTCGCCATTAAAATGGCGAGTTTGGACATGCTTTATTACTTGGAGTCTGGGATGTGATGTGTCTTTATGCATCGGAATTTGGTGAGCATCTTTTATTGTCTTTATGTACCGCTATTAACTTTGAAACTAAGAGATTCAACTGATTCATCCAAATTTTGATTATGCCATCTTAAAGAACAGCTTCTAAACCATTAGAAACAACGATTTAATTACGATTGAATCGCAATTGGATAGAGCGTCACGGTCATATGCTTGATCTAACTCTAATCATCTAAGTAATACTTATGAAAGCCTACATCTTCAATATTGCGGCACATGAATAGAAAAATTGCGCATAGTTTGCAATGAATTCCAAAGTCTCCAAAGATTTTCAAATCTGTCTCCAATAATAACATGTAAACATAGGAATTAAATAGGAATTTGTCCCCAAGATCTTGCCAAGATATTTTTTCCCTCAAAAAATGTCTCTAAAGGCAACGTGAACACGCTTTACAGACTGGTAGAAATTAGCCTATTACGGAAAAAGTTATTGGCCGATTTACCATGAATTTTGCTCGAATTTCACAAAACAGTTGAAGTTCATTTCTTCAAAGTTCGATTCACTTTACAGACAGAAATTTTTTAATATAATCTTTTTTGTTAGTGTGAAAATACGCCTTGCTAATAAAAATTTAGGTGGACATCTAAATCACATCTTCGCACCGCTAGTAACTAGGAAACTAATTGATTGATCCAATTTTGATTTATACCATCGTAAAGATTAGCTTCTGAACACAGAGAAAGAATGTGGCATAATTGGTAAGTTGATATTATTGGAAGATATAAATTATTATTAATGAGAAGATCCCCGCTCGCCGTTGTGAAGGCGGGTGAGCACTTTTGTACTGAATCCCCATTGAACCGATCTAGAGACTAGTCGTTGAAATCTTCTAGCCTCCCAATTCTTTCAAGAAAGGTAGAAAGATGAGAGAAGCTGAGAGTCCTGCTAATTCTGTGGAGGTCCGTTAGAAATCCATTCAGAGTAGAGTCCCTAGTCCTGTGATAAGAAGGGCATTCTTCAAAAATGTGAGTCCTTGTCTCTGAGGCAAGACCACATCTTCGGCAAGTGTCATTGGTCCATTTTCCAGTAATCCTGGTATGGGATCCAAAGTTTCAGTGTCCTGTTAAAATTTGCAGGCTAAGACGAAGTTTTCTTCGGATTAACAAAAAGAGTCTTAGACAGCCTCTTCTATCCAGAGGCTGCTCGAAGAGCTCTTGGGTCTCTCTTCAAGAAGATAGGTTGGCCCATCTTCTTCTGGAGTTATCCGCAATCCACCGATAAACTGACAGTTTACATGCACTATATGGCACTGATAGAAAGGGTTCGGGTCCTTCACATGAGGTCTTAGCTCATTCCTTCACTAGGAAATCAGCAGTTTTGTTACCAATGGTACCAACGTGAGCCTTAACCCACTGAAGAGTGATGTCAACCAGCTGCCCCAGAGAGTTCAGGGCATTTACACATCGGTTTACCGTTTGGCTCCTGGTCCTCAAACTAACCACGGCTTTGATTGCCGCTTGGCTATCTGAGTATATAATAATTCTCTCCATATCAGGTTCTCCGGAGATGATGTTGGTCAGTCTCTCTGCTGCCAGAGTGATCGCCAATATCTCTGCCTGGAAAACGGAGGAGTGATAACCTAGATATTCAACTAGGTCAGTATCATTCCTACCAGGGAAGTGGACTCCTGCACCTGTTCTGCCAGATTCTAGCTTAAAGCCATCTGTAAAACAGGCCACAGTCGAATCTTCCACTGTGTGATCGGGGACAACAGTACTCGTCTCAACCCTCGCTTGTAGATATAAATCATATTTTATGTGGTGCTTGAAGACGTCCGATTTAGCGTGTCCTTATGTGTCAAATTTGCATCTTTTCGCACTGCTATTATCTCATAAACTGATAAATTACTCAAAATTTTAATCACACCAATGTAAAGAGCAGCTTCTGAAACCATAGATACCATAATAATATAGGTGCATATTGATGAGATTGATTAGTAAAGATGCACGATTTATTGCACAAAGACGCTCTACTTTTGATCTAGAATTCTAGAGCATCCATCTAAGAGCACTAATTTTTAATAATTGTTTTTCATCAACTGAACTGACACTATCGTACAGTATCTACACCTACACATGCAATTATTTGGTTTGAATGGCTAAATATTGTATCTATGATGTTGCGATTTGCAGTAAAGTGAGTGATGACGCCCGCTTTGACGCAACAGAATCGGAAATTGTAGATATTTCGGTCGGTACGATTCCGATTCTTCAAAAAATCACAATTCTTTCTAATAATTGTCTCATCACTAGTATTAGCTAAAAGTTAATTAAATTTTAAACTAGCCTAGGAGCTAGGACTCTTCCAATTTCCCAGTAAAATAACATGGCTCATAAACTCTCCATTTATCTCTCCAGCTCTCTCCAAAAATAACCAAATTTCTCTCTCTCCAAGACTCCCAAAAGATCAAATTATTTAACATTCTCTTCTAAATAACATTGTAGGTTTGTAGCATACTAAGCTGTAAGCATAGGAAAAAAAAGGAATTTCTCTCCATTTGCAATTGAATGGCCCAAAATAACTGTCACAGACTTGCCATTCAAATGGTGAGTTTGGGCATGCTTTATTACCTATAAAAACTCCACCAATAATTTGGCTGATCCACCAACAATTTCCCAATTTAACCACCAAAAATTAATGGTAACATAGGAATATATAGCTAAATATCCAACAACTTAGCTAGAATCTTATATTCAAATGGGATTAAATTCCACTGCTATGTTGGTAGATCAGCACTCTGCTGCAACCAGACTGCAGAAACTTAAGAGAATGTCTCTGATGGTGAATTCGGCTGACTTTTCATTTCTCTGAAGTAAATATTCTTGCTATGTCGGACATCTTTTCTATTTTTCCCTATAGATATTCCCATTAATTTTGGGAGTAGAAATAGGAAAAATGTTGTAGGACTAGCCAAATTAAGGGAAAATGTTAAGTTTTTGGAAAAGTCAGAGGAGTAAACAAACCTAGTCTGAACAAATTAGCTTTGCTGTTTGTGTAATGTAGTTTCTGACTCTGAGAGATTTTAAATTGAGATAGAGCAGCAAATTCGTATATTTGTACTAAAATGCTCTCTAAAGTCATCAATTTTGAATGGTTAAATCATGAATGAATATCCCTGGCTCAGATATTCTCAAATATTTAAATTTGTAAAAGATTTAATGAGAATCCTTTTCTGAACGAAAAATGTAGATACAATATACCCCAAGTGAGTAGCTACCTACTGCAGTTCACTTTGAAAAAATAGTTTTTCTCTAATGAATTGATTAATCTTTTTGATATAACTGATTAGTGGCCTTTTAAATTACAGTAATGAATCTATGAGAAAAATCTGCAACTTGATTTAATCTAGGTATAAAATTGACTGGAAAATGATAATGTTTTATTGTGAAAAAGATAAAATACAAGAAACACAAGCCTATACAGGGTGACCTACTTATCGACTGCACAACTCCTTAGAAACTTTTATTAATATTATATTTAAAAACAAACTGGACGAAGCCACGAATACCAATTCATTACATCCGGTTTCTTAGTAGCTACTACTCTACTCGTACGTCATCGATGCTTCCAACCAATAGCAATGCACATTTATGGTCATAAGAACATTGAATAGAAGTATTTGGTAGCTCATTGGTAGATAATAGATTGTGCATACGTAGTATTTACTATTTACATTATACGGTACATTTCAGACTTGCTGAATCTGATAGATACTATTGTATCAGATTCGGTACATTTACTATATAGGTAAATAAAATTAATAATAATGTGTAATTAAAAAATATCAGTGTATCATTATCGGGGTTGTTGGAATATCGGTGGTTTTTAAGTATCGGTGTATCGGTATCGGCAGCTTACCAAAACCTAATATCGGTACTCGTATCGGTATCGGCAATAATTAATATCTTAAAAGAAGACCAAAAACGCATTGATTGTTTGAAAATCTAAATTTGAAATCAAAACAAAGAGTGTACAATCTTCTGTCTCAGCGTCAGGTTGGAGATTCGCTTGATTATTGCTCACATAGTATTAAAAAACTTTAAAAGCAAATAATAAAATATATACTGAAATATAATATATATAATATAATATATATAATATATAAATATAAAATATAAATATAAAATATATGCTGAACCGAATTGTATGCGGTTTGCGGAATAATGATCGTAGACCCTAGTTCTATAATATGTAATAAACTCATTTTTTTCCCGGAGCCTGGAGAGGACCTTCAAGCAATGATGGTGGTAGCTACAGTGGATACATGTAAAAAATCTATTCTTTAATTATATTAATTCAAAGTTGGGTACACTTTTTTGTGGGTCATCCTATATAATAGTAAGGATACTTTCATGCAAAATAATTGAAGATATAGGTACATCGTTTTCTAAACAGTTATTACAAAGTTCTACAATGTATACAATTCACATGCTGAAAGAAATAAAAGATACTAGTTTCCAATATAAAGAGTTATCATAGTTTACAATATAGAAAGACTTGAGTTTATTTTCCAGAGTGGCACACAGTGTGATAGACATACTTTACAGTGCCACTTTTATCTTCAGAGCCTTATATCTTATAGAAAGATTTTTTTTCACTCATAACTTGAACTATGCCACTTTGTATTACATGTGAAAATTTTCATTTGCATGAGATCTGTGTTATTTATTTTGTTGTGGATATGAATCTTTATCTGCTTGTCATGTATTAATTTCAATTCATTTTTTTAGGTAGCTGCAATCTCAGACAATCAAGATAGGCCAGATAGCATTATATGAAAATGTTACCTGACGTGTTGATGTCGGCTGATTTTTCATCTATAGCATGCATTTTTTGCAAATTGGAGAAGTTTCTAGTTATTTATTACTATATTATCATTAGTTGTGGACTTTAGGAGACGAGATTAGAAAATATTGTAGAACTAATCCCATTAAACTCTTTAACGACTACCGTCTATGGGAATGAAGTTAGAAAAGTATCAAATAATGTCTATTGTCCTTATAATCATATTTTAGCAATAAGAAGCGTACAAATATATGTAGACCATACCAAATAATGATTTTACATTTTGAATCACTCAAAAGTGTTTCCCTAAGGATATTAGCTACACTTTATAAAAAATAAGTGATTTCTTTTAACACATTCTTTCTTGAAAATGTTATTTATCTAATATTGATCTATCGACACAAATTAGTTTTGGACTACAACTGGTCTTGGGCTTCAAACAGTCACTTCTCCAGTCCATTGTCATCAATAGTGATGCAGTCTTACTTTTAATTGATGAAAAATGTAGTTGCTTACTGTAAATACAGATGTAGTAAATTGATATTATGATGTGAAGGGTATCTATTACAAGTCCACTCTATTGTGTGATTTCCATTTGTAAAAAATATGCTTATAATGTTTTTGGGAACAGAGATGAGGAATAAAGAAAATCTTGGGACTCTCAAAATCATCAGCGTAAAAAAACACTTTGATGACTAGCTACATAAATATGAAAAAATTAATGCATATTGCACGGAGTATTAGTGAAATGCATGAAAACTTCAATTGTTTTTTTGATGATGAAGTAGCTAGGTGAAATTTAATGGTTAAATTAAAATAGGTGGATATTGTAGCTACTTACTCTTTACTAGATAGCAAATTCATTGAAGAGTATATTAACAAAATTATTAACATTTTAATAGATAGCTACATTAGAAATTTAATATAAATGAATTCTGACTGATTGCCAAAGCTGAATTATTGCTTATTATATTGGGATGTGTTTGTTATTTATTTATATGTGTAGCAATAGCTAAGCATTATCAAAACTGAGCTCTATATTATCTAATTTTGCATATGCCTTTGGGATAGTAATGTTTATCATTAACTAAAAAGATCTTTCTCAAAAACTGATGTCAAGAGTCGAAGACTTGGATTCTAAATAATTTATTTTGTATAGATATAAATTATATTAATTTAGCTGCAATTAAAATTGGCTCTTTTCTTTTCTATTTACCATTTAGGGTAAGTTCCGAATTATCGGTCAGTACATCTTATCGGTCAGTACAACAAGAAACTATATAAAAAATTAAAATTCATTATTATTACACAGTGCTATCTAATAACAATTAATTTTTTTCTTATATGACCGAAGTTGTAGTATTGACCGATAATTCGGAACTTACCCTAGCTTTGTAATAGTAGGTAGAGGCTTCTTGAAGGTATCTGAAACAATTTTTTAGATTCAAAATTTATTCTAGCAATTTTTAAATTTTTCATACTCCAATACAAAGGTCCATATCTTTTTTTAAAAATAAATAATAATGTTGCATTACAAATCAAAATTCTTAAAAAATAATTATTATAGTTATTGCTGTATAATATAATAACTTCACAATGTAAATTCTTATTCAGTGTATTTTTCATTTCACTGTTCTGGTCGTAACCTATTTTTTTCTCCATTTCAGTTAGCTATGTTATGGGCGCCTCGCACTCTAAAAAGGTCATAAAATCAGCTCTGAAGAAACGACGTATGGACAAATCTGGAAAGGTAATATCACTTTAATACCCATTATATCGATATTCGATAGTAAAATGCAAGAATGAAGATTGTTCTTATCAATCTCATCGCAGGAAATCTCTCCTCAAATTATCTATAGCTATTTCATTATAAAACCCATTTATGCTAATCTTGTTGTTACCTTCGCAAATTGCCAAAGGTTAGTTTTTAGTTGGCATTCATTTATTTATCATCTTGTTACTCGCATAACTCAAAAAGTATTTGACCAAATTGTCTGAAATTTGGTGGGATGATTGGTCATTCTGAAGGAACCATTTGATTAGATTGTGGGAGTGAATGGGTCAAAGGTCAAGATCATTTATATCTCTAGGATTATTGGATGGTCAAGGTCATTTATAAGCGGTGGTGAAGGTGTGCGCTCTACGAGTGCCCGTGATCTTGTTAAATATTGAAACCAAATTTATTAAAATATATGATACTATTTACGTAAGATTATTCTTTTACAATTATCAGATGGAAGATTACCAAATAGCATATTATAAACTATGATGTCTTGTGACTTTAAAAGTACATTCATTGTGTAGAAGAAAATTGTATCTGTTCAATGAGTGTGTTTGGTTAGTCATAAGACATCATAATTTAACCCTTTATAGCTGGCACTTACCGATAAACTCATCCGATTGGTGTAAATTTTTTAGTATGTCATAGTTTAAAACACTTCAAGATATTTTTATTCGTGTGAATTTCTTTTATATTTTTTTTTGGAAAATAACATTTTTTAAATCATTATTTCTATTGCATTTTCTATTGATTATTCTGTTATTGTCTGTATTTAATTAATACAATATAATGGTAGCTAAACACGTGTGAAAAATAATTAACTAGAAATAATGGTGCATCACTCGAGTGATACTTGCCTGCTATAGGGTTAAAATAATACCTACCATCTGGAGCTTTTTCATCCAATACCCAGGCAACAAGGATTTATTACTGGGATATTAAGAGGATATTCCAGGCAAGAAAGATTGAGTACTGGGATATTCCCCAAATATTCCAGGAATAAATCCTTGTTTCCAGGTTAATTTGTAGAATCATCGCCTTAGCTAGCTAATTTTTAATAGATACTATAGCTATATCTGATTTTAAATCAACAGAATCTAGCTATGATAAAAGGTTGTGTTTTTGTTTAGATGAATAAGATGACTTAGTTCTTTGCTATCTGTTAAATTTGAACACTAACTACTTTCTTATTTGGGGCATCATCACTCAATGTGTGACATTTCAATGATTTGAATTACTCTTAGTTAAATCCTATACCTTTGTTATTGTTTTTATAGGTTAGTATGGAAAAGTTACAATTACCAGTATGTTTATTATTAAATTATCCATAAGTATATTTAATATATTCATACCAACAGTAATAGTAATGGTCATGTTTTGCTGCTTTTTATTAATAACCTTATGAAATTTTCAACTTGCTGTTAATTCACGTCTGGTAATTGTTACTTTGCCCTAAATTGGAATTGAAAAACTGGTTTGAATCAATAAAAAGAATATTAATGTTAATCAAACCAGTCTTAGAAATAATCCATTCAGTTTAATTTAAAGAGCAGCTATTGAGATAATATTATTATGAAACTAGTGTATTTGCCCGTTAATTTTTAACGGGTTTTCAATAGTAATTTATTTACCCGTTCTTGGTTTTTTTTTTAGTGAATTCAAATAAAATTCATTTTTCTGCATAAACTGATACTTTTTTCATAGATAAAGCATTTAAAAATTGAATAAGAACAATTTAAATATCAAGTCAATATATTCCCGTGAGTATCTTAGTTACATTCTTCATGGTGAAGTACAAGCGACACCAAATAAATAAATAAACACACAAGGAAAATTATTAGTATAGACTATAGATGAATCGAATGCTTCCTTTTCTTTTGGAACAAATATCATTTCAAAGAATCTACATCAAATTATTAAACAAATATCATTGTTGTCAAGAAATTAGGAATTAAATATTCAGGTATTTGCTAATAACATGTAAATGAATTAGAGTTTTGTAAGAAATAGAGGTTTATTTAATTTCTATATTTAAGTCTTATTGGAAAACAGTGAAATGTGACTAATATTCTACATATTAAATTTTCTACATGCATAATATAGTTTATTGAAGATATTAAAAAAGATTACAAGTTCGATATATACATTTATATAAACATTCTTAAATTGAAACCAACATATAGCTACATACAATTAATATTATCAAGCCCATTATAGAAGCTATTCGGGTATGATATGTTCAAGTAATAATATATTTTAACATAGTACATAATGATGATAGAATTCTCCTAGTTGTAACTAGGTTGTAGTTACAACTATGGTTACAACTACCTAGTTTTACCTACTATAGGCACGCATTACTCTTGTTATGAACATTTCTACTCTAGTTTCATATTTCAAGTTTTTACCCCTCATTTTAAGATTCTTGTCTCGTTTTACAAGTTAAAATCTTTCACACAGTTTATAAATTATTTTATCATTTTATATACGCTCTAATTAGCACAAAACTGGTAATATCTTATTTCGAAATTTTGAATGTTGTTTGTATAGTTATTTGTAAGGTTTAATAACGACTAGTTATATGTTATATATATCTATAACACACCAAATAAAGAGTTAATTTAAACAGGATCTACAAGGTGTGTCTTAAATGATTTACACATCAAAAACAGATCTATGAATCTATCCATATAACAGCGTATAATTATCCTCTTTGTAAAGATTTTATTCTTCTCGTTTTTTAAGAAAATTATTGACTTTTTAAATAAAAATGATGGCCTTTGGTTCCGATGCAGACACTAAAGTTTAAATAAACCGCCACTTGAATATAATAATAAATAAAATATAGCCTGTATGCGATATGGCCTTTGGTTCCGAAGCAGACGTTAAACCCCTACTAAAATCAACCAATAGACAAAAATAGTGTATCCTGTTACCTGTATACATTATGGGTATCCTTCCTATCGCACCCTGTATACACTTTACTGGCTTCATTTCATTGGTAATAGACTCTATAGAGTATTATATTGATTGATTATTATTAGCCATCTTATTACTCCATTTAACTGCAGTGTATTGATTGAAGTGGCGCAACTCTTATGTGGTGTGTTACGAGTTATTGGACAGTTCCACATCTTCGGTCATAAAATAAAATGACATCTTAACTACAATTATTTTTATCCATGATACCTGGAAGTATCATGGATACCAATTAAATAACTAGTTAAAATGTTGAATCATTTTTTTGTATATGATCGAAAATGTAATACTGTCCGATAATTCGGAACTAGCCCTGTACATTATAATCATGGTTGTCAATCCTATTTAGTTTTTTTTTCACTATCTATGTATTGTGATAGGCATAAGTATATACAGTATCTAATAATGTTCATATATAATTTTCCTTTAGTTAATTCGTAAGTGAAGTTAATCTGGTTAATCATGCAGTAGTTACCTAATTGCTTTGATGCCCCATCTAGAAATTAACACAATTTAGATAGTTTAATTGACTCTCTAAAACTTTCATGTTAATTAATGGTTAATTAGTTTCCAATTACTTTTTACAATTCGTATTAGATGAATTGTTTTTTTAACATCGTCAATTTTGAATAGAAATACGAATAATGTTATAATAATGAATAACATTGAAAAATGATTATATACCTAATTATTTTGATTACCATCTTAATATTTTTTTATGATGTTCTTCTAGAATTTTTTTTCAATTTTATTCTAAAGCATATTTTCTATAATGATTTTAAATGGACATAGCAAATGACAATGTATCGCTGTTTAATTTCCAAACCATATCCATTATAGTGTACCTTTTTAAATTCAAACAAACTAATAATAGTTTTCCTTCTTGTTGTCCCTTTGAAATTCCCTTTGCCACATATTTTCCATCTCCAGTGCATTATCGTAAAGTGATGACATGAATAAAAGATGGGGAATATTGCCCTCATTGCCTCAGTGAATTTGATGGACTGTATTGGCCAATGAGAAGGAAGTAGTACACATCTTGTCGTGTAGTTAGTTGTACTACCTCCTCTTTATTTCTCTCTTTTACTTCTCCACTCCTTTCTCTTTATGCTTCTCTTTCTCCTCCACTACTGTTATCTTCTCTCTTGCTTCTTCACTTTTTGTTTTCTTTTTCTCCCCTCTAGCTCCTCCACTCCTTTCTTTTCTCCTCTCTAGCTCCTCCACTCCTTTCTTTTCTCCTCTCTATCTCCTCCACTCCTTTCTTTTCTCCTCTATAGCTCCTCCACTCCTTTCTTTTCTCCTCTCTAGCTCCTCCACTCCTTTCTTTTCTCCTCTCTAGCTCCTCCACTCCTTTCTTTTCTCCTCTCTAGCTCCTCCACTCCTTTCTTTTCTCCTCTCTCTAGCTCCTCCACTCCTTTCTTTTCTCCTCTCTCTAGCTCCTCCACTCCTTTCTTTTCTCCTCTCTCTAGCTCCTCCACTCCTTTCTTTTCTCCTCTCCCGCTCCTCCTGATATTGATCCCTCACCCCTCTTCACCTCTTTGGTACACCTTGACCTTGTGGTTCTGGTATTAACACTCCGTCTTTATTTTGCACTGCGGAGTTCACATTTTGACGGATGACGCTCGTCCATCCCAGTCCCAAATTTCAAACTACAGCACCACAAACTAAGTTCATCTCTGTGTACGTCATGGCCAATCTTACTTTGATTACCTAAGTGTAATTACTAGTTATTTTTCTCTTGTTCTTTGGTGAGAACGTCATCACCACTCCTCTATAAAATAGCCCCTGTCTCCAGATTCCTAGACATGGCCCCTTTCATTAGTCACCCGGTGGGGAGGGATGAGGGAGATATCCACCGGGGGAGGGTGGTGGTCGGAGAAATCCACCACCCATAACAATCTGAATTAGTATAATTGTTGATCATTTCTTATTGAACTGATGTCAATTGCTTAACTAGCTACGATGATTGTGTTGTTTTTATCGCCGATATCACCGATGATGTCTCCGGTGCGATCGAAAGGGAGGTGGGTGTGTCCGTACGTACTAACGCACGCACTCGGGCAGCAGCGTTGCTTGCATGCGGACCGTGAATCTAGTGCATCCGTCGGTGTCGTGAGCTGCAATGGTTGCATAGGCTGCTTTGTGCCGTCAGTGTCGTGAGTGATAATACCGCAGTCGTGAGTACAGCCTGATTGTCAACGTGTGAAGGAATGGATGATATTGTTTAGACTCACACGATTCACACATCAGATTTTTTATATGTGTTGTCGTAGATTGACTGTCCTTGGTGTTAGACACAGTGTGATTATCTCTCGATGTCCTTGGTTTATTTCATCGTATCAGTGTCGGTCAGTCGTCAGACGATGAACTTGAGTCGTCATGGGGAATACGAAGACTGGCGCCTACTAATAATTCGTGCTGAAATGGTACAGCCTACTTCTGATGGTACACCTTTTCAATACAGCTGAGGCAGTTGTGATATTAAAACAGTACATTATTTATTGTGATAAGTAGTGCTATGGTATTCAATAGAAAAGTTGTATCTGTTACTGATAACAATGTAACGTGATCATTTACATAAATTAAAATATTATTGCTTTGAAAGCACTGAAATTTTAAAGCAACTTCATTAATTTTTTGGCCAATTGCTTAGTAACATACGTTTTTTAATAGACAAATATTAACTGTTAATTTAAAAGTAAATCAATCAAACTACTGAACATTTGTTCTTGTTGATGAATAATGTAGATTATATTTTGTTTTAATACTTAATCTATTTCAAATGGTGCTCTAATATATACTCTACCTAACTTATCGGTGTAGCTACAAAATATGTGTAATAACTTAAAGCTCTATATCCATTACAGAATTGATAGTAGGTTTAAGTCTCTGAACAGTGGACTGCAAACAAAGTGATGGTTCACTTGCTGAAAAATGAACTATACTTTCATTTAACATTTCAATGTGAATAAACATCATTTCTGCTGATGGTGAGTCATGCTTTACTTTTATATAGAATATTAATTCTTTTATTGTGCTATCATTTCATTGATGTAACTTTCTCAATATAGTTGTGTATTGTATGATTTTTTAGAAGTCTAATTTACTTATCATAATTATAGATGGGTAATTGGATATATCTTTTACATATATTTTTCTGATAGAATATGTTATCATTTCAATATGTCTATTGAAGAACTTGAAGTGTTTATATACAAATAGTAAAAATTACCGCTTTTTTATTTTTTAACTGTTTTTCTTAGTTGAAAATGTACTGCATTCTAATTTTTTATATATAATAAACTTCCAAATTGATTTACTGAACTAAACAACCAGCATATACATTTCCCCGGTGCTATTTTTTTTAACTCAGTATGCTATTTGCTTATTATTTATTAACGTATATTGGGTACTATTTACCACCTTTTTCGCTAGCTAATGAAAGTGAATGGCGAAGCTAAAGGTTAAATGCTTATTTTCCGTATTAACTCAGTCCCCCTTCACTGCACCTTTTATTTTCTTATCAGATTTTCTTTCACTTCTCTACGGTACAATAAATAGGGGAAATATTGCTAGGGTAAGTTCACAGTTGTCGAACGGTTCCACATCTTCGGACACTTGCGAGAAAATTGTATATTAATTTTTATTTAATTGGTATCCATGGTACATGCAAGTATCATGGATACCAATAATTTATCAAAATACAGTTTAAATGATAAATTAATAGTTATTATATAGTGTTTTTTTACGTGTTCGGGAATGTGGAACCGTCTTATAACTCGGAACTTGCCCTATCTATACCTATAGTAAACATACAAGATTTATTTTTTCAGTATATTCTTGCACTAGTTGTTTTAGTACAATAATATCAAAAAGCTATACAATTAAAAGCTTTGCAAGACGATGCAGTATATAAATAGAAATCATACTCAGTTTAGTTATTATTGATACAACTATCTATTAAAATCTCGTGATTTTCTATTTTCTCACTTCCATAATTTGTCTGTTCTTCGACTGAGTCTGTAATTACCTTAAATATTATAGATTGTTGTGCTTTAATAACATTAAACCGATATAGTGATCAATTTTTTTCAATAAATATATTGGACGCAAACTCAAATAATATAAAGTTCTGTAAATAAGATCGTGTAACTACTAAAAAATGTGTATTTACGACCTTAGTTGGAGTAGCTTTAGTGCATCCATGAACATGACACCGAATGGTAATTGAATTTGTGTTGGAAATGGCTGCGCGTTCTTTTTTGACAGTTTCTTTAAGAGTCTCTCGTATGTCTGTCATCGGGCTGATGACTTTCAAGACCCTGCTACTAACTAACATAAGACTCCTCATCTTTTTAGAGTTGTCTCAAAGCCAAAAACTGTTGTAATTTGCTACATGAATGCTAGATTTACTATTTTATCATTCATATTACTGTTATTTACAGTTTTTGTAATCAACATATTCGTTATTTTGGTGAATATTTTGTTGCTAAATTCGCTTCTCATTATTTCACTACTCATATGAGCATCATTTAACTACTCATATGAGCATCATTTCACTACTCATATGAGCATCATTTCACTACTCATATGAGCATCATTTCACTACTCATATGAGCATCATTTAACTACTCATATGAGCATCATTTCACTACTCATATGAGCATCATTTCACTACTCATATGAGCATCATTTCACTACTCATATGAGCATCATTTCACTACTCATATGAGCATCATTTCACTACTCATATGAACATCATTTCACTACTCATATGAGCATCATTTTACTACTCATATGAGCATCATTTCACTACTCATGAGCATCATTTCACTACTCATATGAGCATCATTTCACTACTCATATGAGCATCATTTCACTACTCATATGAACATCATTTCACTACTCATATGAGCATCATTTTACTACTCATATGAGCATCATTTCACTACTCATATGAGCATCATTTCACTACTCATATGAGCATCATTTCACTAC